>QNGE01003381.1:24784-85428 GCA_008508345.1 Paragonimus westermani | reverse complement strand
TACGGACTCTAGAACCACTGGCGAAATAGGCCCAGCATCTTATGCAACACGGCTGAAACTGTTCATGCGTAATTTAAAGCCCACCCCGACGAGAAACACCCTAAGGCAGACCCAGATGCATGAAAATCTTCGTACTTGACCATTCGTGTTTATCAGAGTCGACACACAAAAGAAATCTCTTCAGCCACCATACGATGGTCCGTTTGGAGTGCTCCAACGTAAAGAAAAGTATTTCATCATCAACCGTAATGGCACTCGTGATTCACTAAGCGTCGACCGTCTGAAAGTGGCCTATGTAGATCCTTCTGTCATGCCTTTTCAACCGGCCATGAATACCCCCTCCGCCCCATCCAAGTCTTTTGAACAAACCAACTACGCAAACTTCACAAGCAGTTTCAGAATCCGTTACACCCGCCGATGATGTACAGCTATTTCATCCCCCTACACCACAAGTACGTTACGGACGAACGCGCAAACTTCCCGTTCGTTTTGCAGATTACACGAACTAATACCATTCATTTTCTTCTCGAGCGTCTCATACTCCAGCCAATGCTCTAGGGGAGAGTTCTGTAGCGTTCTGTACAGCAGTTTGTACTTTATAATTTTCATTGTTCGCTCCCATCGCTTTTATCTAACCCGCTTGTACAGCCCATGTTCAAATCAAGTTACTCGAGTGATGCGATAACCAATAATTCAAAATCTCCTTACGAGTCGTGAGCCGTGCGTCTTCTCTGCGTTCTGTGCCGCTCGTGTACATGTTTCGGGAGGGTTGAATACTGACGGAACCAACCATCTGTTTTCAGCGGAAAGATCTTAGGAGTAACATTACGGATCGTTTCCGTCGAATATTTCATTCCGTGTGGTGGAATTTCTGAACTAAAACACCTTCGCGAACTACTGCGTGTCATTTCGTGTCGGTTTTTATTACATTTTGGCTTCGCGTTCATGCTCGAGTAATTTGACAATGTTTAGGTCCACTACAGTAGACAACCGGCTTTTCAGAACTGGCAGATATCAAACAAAATTTTCAAATTTCGAATTCAGAACTTGGTGAAGATCTCCTCCTGTCCACCTCCTGATGTTCGACTGGTGTGATCCGGAGATTGTTCAGGCTGCGTTTCTTGTCGATGCGTTCAGTGGTGGTCTAATGGTAATCATGGAAGAAAAGAAGTTACAAAACCTGGTTGCCCTGAACAGCAGAGGCAAATCATAATTCAAATAGTACAACGTACGAAGAAGTTTGTTTCAGCAGTTTCCTAGCCTTTTTTGAATATATCTGCGCACACGACCTCGATGAGCTTTGCAGGCAATTTGTTCCACGAGTTGATTACCCGGTTAACGAAAAAGCTAAAGCGGACAGCCGGTCGTGATATATCGTGATCTATCTTGACGCATCTCGAACACAGCTGTCATGTGGTTTGTTCCGGTATGTTGGGCAGCTGTATACGTTTGAATAAGGTCTCCTATCACCCGCGGGCGTTCAAGCGAGAATAAGTTCAGCAGGCTTAGTCGGTCTTGGTAGCTTAGACCTTTCATACCCCGAACCATATGTGTGGCGAGCTTCTGTACTTTTTCGAGGACGACTGTGTCCATTTCAAGATATGCTGACCAAGCTTGAACACAATATTCCAAGTGGGGGCTGACTATAGCCAAATACAGTGAAATGAACTTTGTCGGACAAGGGTTAGTGATCGCTGATTTCAGTCGGTATGATGCCCGCCGTGTTCCATCGCGGATGCGGCACACCGAGCAGAAGTAGCAGACCTACTAGTGCTTGGTTGTTAGTTCTACTGTCTGTCCGTGTGCATCCCTTAAATACCTGGGGATTAACTGGAGAGCTTTAGCGTGGATATGACTTCTGGGGGCGTTTAGAGGTAAGTCCCAAGTTAATATCCGATCATATATTCTCAGAATGTCCCATTGGAGAGCGGCTGAATCTGACGAACTACTGACTAGCTTTATATCATCTGCCTACAGATAATATGCACAGACTACGTCGTTAGTCAGGTCAATTATGAAACCAGGAAAGGCGGAGGGTCGAGGATTGATCCCTCAGAAACTCCACTTAACGGAGAACCTCTCTACGACAGCACTCCTCTAACTGTTAACTCACATGACTCCCTAACTAGGAACGTCTTTATCCACCCGCAGATTCTTAGGGAGATTCCAGCATCTCGAATTTTCTGGTACAAATGCCTGTGGTTGACAGAGTCGAAGGCTTTCTAAAAAATCTAGATAGCACACCTCGGTCTCGTCTTCTTTTCCAGCTTCTCCGTGACGATATCTAAGAACGTCAGCAATTTGATAAGACAAGATCGCCCGCTTAAGAGACCATATTGAGCAGATCTGAAGAATTTCTGTTTGCAGAGAAATTTACAAATCCTTTCTCTTAATGTGCGTTCGGAAATTTTGCTGACAACACTAGTCAGGCCTACTGGTCGGTAATTTCGAACCTCTGATCGGTTGCCATCTTCGAAGATGGGAATTATGGTGGTTTCTTTCAAGTCTCTCACCACTATCTCTGTTTTTAATGTGAGATTGAACAGTTGGGCAAATGGTGACGTCAACAACTTGGTCAGAGGTTTCAGGATGGCCGGATGGATGTCGTCAGTTCCTGCGGACTTCGTGCTGTTTAGCTTGGATATGGCTTGCTGAACTTCGCGGAGCATACTCACGGCATTAGGTCGAGGCTGCGGTGCTCCACTGTCTGAGCAGATCTCCGCGAAGTGTTTCGAGTCTACTTTGTTGAAGGCTTCCGTTGTGACGCGTCCGCGAGATTCCACAATAACCCGCGAATGTTTCAGGTGGAGACTGGAAAGAGGCACGTCCTGAGAAATTGTCTCACATGTGCGTAATACTACCTGGTTGCGGTTGGAAATCCTCGAGTGTGCAATGCGCAAACAGTACTATCTTTTGTATGTGCACTGCGCTAGTAAAAACAGACGAATTGAAGTTGTCATTGAGTGTGTCATGCGTCTTCCGTATGATGAAATGGGTTTGCATGTTTGAAGATGTTCCGTATGCGTACGTTATCCGTGCGTCGTACAAGGGTGGAGGTCTGTATGTATATCACGGCTACCTGGTTCACAATCATCACACAATGTTGGTCGACCCGGAAGTCTATGCAGCCATCCATAGGCTAGAATGTACAGAGGAGAAATTTGTATGATCCACGAAGTCATCGATTACGTTAGGCATGAATATAACATAGTGCTGAATCGCAATGATGTAAGTGGTTGCGGGATCAACCAGACCACCATCTGGAGAGTACACGGAAGGTGTTGGAACCCGCTGGACTTGTGTGCTTGAAAACGGACGATGAAGGCAGGTTGTTGGTATGGTCGTTCACTGCCTAAATGCTTCAGGAACTTTACGCGGCGTACGAGAGTGCTATTATGGCGGATTCCACCGCCGAGTACAACAACGGAGCCTACTATTTATGGCACGTTATCGTTATACATTTCAGTCATGAAGGTGGAAGCGTTTTTATGGTTTCTTCTCCGAAGTTTGCTAGGTTAGGCAACAATGTTGGAAATCTTTAGCCAGATGGTGCTAACAAAAGGTATTCGGACGATTGCAGTGGACAGGCATTCTGCATAGTTGAAATGTTTACAAGAATTCTTCCGAATGCTAAGATTTTGTTCCCTTAATTTCATGCAAAAACAGAATATGACTGACGGATGTAGGCAATAGAGGGGCATATCCCCATAGGTGAAGAATATTCCTGAGGAGGAATTGGGCGATATTTTGTCTTGTAAATCCGAAGATGAGTTCGCTGATATAGTGATCAGCATCACTCTTCTCAACAGGGGATTTCGTGAATGAGTGCGAACTCGCCTGCTGGCCGTGAAAGAACACTGGGCCGCGTATGCATGGCTTGGTATTGTGCACGACGGAAATGGACGAATAATAGGGTGGTTGTGATCAGCAAGCATTTCAGAGGTGATCTGTCATAGAAGTCTGCTTTATTAGACTGCATGGGGGTGGTATTTAATCGGAATGAGTAGTTGAAAGTGAAATTTAGCGGATGGTTACTATTCCCCTGGTTAAACATTGACGTTCTACATGTGAAACGGGCAGCATCAGTGCATTCAAACAGCTCGCTGCGTATGTGTTGGAGATAGCTGGCAGCAACTGGGAGTAAAATGCTTGTGTATAAAACATGCAGCCGGTGAAAGTAGCACGTAGTTGGCGCTGATGTTCATGGGTCATGTGTGTGCTCGTTCTTCAGTAATTGAAAACTACCTTACAAATATCTTGCGTAGCTTTGCAATAATGAACTAGTCAAGACAAACGTTTAGTTGCACAACAGTAGGTGGTTATTGCCGAACCGGTCCTGAAGCATCACGTGGGTGCTGCACGTTTGGGATGTTTTATCAATGGGGAGGTGAAAAGTAAGAGAGGCAAACTGATGGAGACTAAGTGAATTTCCCCCAAAACTTGTGAGTTTTTCATCAGCGTGCCGGGTGAATGGACAGTGAAGGCAATGGGACCACTTTTAGTGATGGCTACGTCAGGCGAAATAGTGTTCGTAGGATCTTCAGATAGGTTTGACTCTGGAAGGCACACATCCACTCAACCCCACATATGCCAGCCATCAACTACGAGTCCTCAGTCGGAACGCAGGAAACGGTGCATGCAAATACGTCTCCCATGGTGGGCTTTGGAAAGCAACCAGCAATGTTGGAAGATACGGAGTTTGCGAGCAGCGCCGATTACGTCATAATCACAATATTCCATCGTCCAAGTATGTCACAAAAAAGAGGATGCGTGGCGCCCACCAATGGCACCCTCCTTCGTGGATGGTTCGGGACACTTCGGGATGTGGCCGAGAGAACTTGAAGGGTGATGATTTGATGAACAGTCGCTACCATTTGTGGTGTCCGGACTGTGTCGAGCAAACGAATATCGTTAACGCCCTCATAAGTCGTTTTTGTTAGTGAGTTCCTTGTTTCCAGCCGAGCCGTTTGCACTGCTAGCTTTACTCTAAGCTGTAACGGCGTCAACCCTATCCCCATCGATTGCTTGCACTACCTCGTGTATGCCACTATTTTTAGCCCACCTCACGCGTTCGTTCATGAGTTCTCATCACTTTCAGATGTTGCCTTGAAGGGTTGGGAGGCTGCTTCAAAATCCAATCCCTCCTGAAAAGGGTGAAGTGGTAGCAACCATCTCTGCAATCAGCTGACGGGGATCTGTTGCATAACTGGATGACATTTTTGTAGTCAAATATTGGGAAACATACGCTCCTCATGGTTACATATCTCCAATTTTTACGGTGAAATAGATGTAGGTGCACTTGGTGAAATAAAAACAAAAACTCCAACTCGCGGTGCACGACCACCATGCGATGATAATGTGGTCGTGAAAGTACTTTAACTTCCAGTTTAGACAACTCCGTACAGGCACACGTTCCAGTGAACGTTTACTCCCCATCAATTACCTGTAAACCAGCGTGGTGCAGTGATTCAGCTGCGGCAGTTCCATATTGTAGCATAGGACGGAAGGCTCATACATCAATCGCTATCGCTGTCTTACCTCAACTTCACGGTAGCGACCCATCCTCACGTGATCTGCGGGAAATCCATTATTTCAGACACTGATTAAACTTTCGTTCAATCTTGTAGTGGCAGCCGATCATCTGGCTTTCCTAAGGGTCTTGGCTGCAACCGTGCCGTCCCGCCTGGCTGTTTTGTTCACGATTGTGTACCCGATTGCTGCAGCATGCCCGATAGAAATTTATTGTCACTTACTTCAGTCACCCACCTAATGGCAAGCAACAAACGCTTACACTTTTTAACCACACAACCATTGGTTCACTCCTTAAGGTCGTCCAATTTAGACCCTTTCCAACGTCGTTTCTCTAGGAGCGCCCTTCATCACACGCGAGTAGACTGCAGCCCACTTCGCACTTCCCATTCTTCCCTTGGCTGCTGCTGTCTGTCCCAGACCACGATACAACTAACTATTCCTCGCTTTACCACACACCACATTTTCATCACTTGTCCGGAGAGTAGCTTCAACCTGTTAGCGAAAGGGGTTAAGCGCATACACACTTCTCTACTGCAAGTCAACCTTGCCGCTAACAGAAGGCTGACAGCCAGACAGCACTGACGCATTGCTGAGGTCAGCCGAAAATGCAGCGTCATCCTGGGGCATCCGTATTACTGACTAGTACCAGTACACGCAGCGGTGGGAAAAATGCGTAGAACTGGTTACATTCAAGATGTTGCCTTACCTCACAACTACAATCGAAACTACGTCCTCTATCATCCTCAGAGTAGGGAGATATTTTATTGTGAAATTGTTCCTCGTAAGGTAGACCCACACAATACATTTCAAAAGTCATCCTTATGTCTGCTGCCATCTTTCGTTCAACACCCATAATTGCGAAGTCCATAATACTAAGTTACCAACATCTCCCCAGGCTATGTGATCTGTGTTCTACAATGTGTGGGTACAGAGCACATGCTTCAGTCACATTTCAATACCATTAATGTCGCTCAAAAATAACTTCTAACAACAGCTTGACCTCGTGACGCGTGCTCCTAAGACAAAACAGGTCACTCATTTGAAACGAATGCTCACCACTCTAGCCTACCAAGTGTGCAGCAAACAGTCCTCGCGTTCCATCGGCAACAGCCGCTTCATCTGGCAAGCCTACGCTCAAACTCCACACTAGTCATGTCACTAAATAATTAGCCACTACAGTAGACGAAAGACGGGAGGAATCTAAAGTTACTACCATCAGACTACTGCCAACCTAAGTGGAAAAAGTACAGGGAGCACCATCACCCTCCCCGTAATGTTACACCGCTTGAACAAATGGTCCTCAGGCAAGACTTTCAGGGTAGACGCCACCAACATTACGAAGGCTCCTCCAACGTGCAACCAACCACCTTTGAATAAACACATACTCACTGCAAAACATCACTTAACACCGTGACAATTCCGTATAACACCATCATAAACAGACTAACACCAATGAAGCAGAAGTTCGCAGTTCAACACCGAGAAACCCTATACTAATTACTTATGGAAACCAGCATTCATCCAGCACAACAGTTCACCCCCAAATCAGTCGCACGTTGAAGCCATACGCGGGCAGACACATCACCTCATGAATTTACCTCAACCGCACATGCTAGCGGTCGATCACACACTGCAAGCACCATCAAGCTTGCAACCACCGTACACTTATACATTTGACAAACGTGTTGGGTTCCCTAGTCCCTTACACTGGAAGAAGCAGCTTAAATGCTCCTGATAATGACGCGGCTGCTCAAGCAGGGCCATCCACTTCTCATCAGAGGAATCTCTGGCTGTTATATGGAGTAATCGAAAATCCCAACGGCAAATCCAAAACACCTGAACGATGTTCTAAATCAATTGTAAGACCTGTAAGGAGTTCACCAGAGAACAGTATTTCGGATTTGCAATATAAGAATAAACCAAAGGAACTCAAAAGAACTCATGGATCTGGTTTTAAAAATCACATCCTAAAAAACAACGCTTTGCATATAAAACTGCACAATCATTCTCCCACTGCTTCCAGGCTAACCTACTACTATCTTAGGGGTTACGGTTACCATCCATTATCCAATACCTCCGTAGTAACTCATCCTCCTACCCAAAATATGAGTGCTATTAGGAACCAGGTTCCCAATATGTAAACCCCAGCAAGTACGTCACCACCTGAATATGTCAAGAACACAAATGTCCGCCGAACCAGTCCTTTTTTAATGCATCCCCCGATATTTCATCAACCGCCATCTGACCCCCCAAGTCCCCCTCTGTCATCCTTCCATAATGGCACTCTTCCAGCACTTCCTATCATGGAGCCAAACTTTTACGACATCCACTNGAGCCAGTAACAACATTCAGCGTTTTAAAAAGGGTTTGGACAGCTATCTTACGTTAACAAACACGATGCCCATCTTCAAACTCTCTGTATCACCTGATGACCTTTTTGAGTGTGGTCCGTAAAACATCTAGCCGTCAGATGCGTAATACGTAGATAACCACTCTGCTGTCCAACACTCCTCAAGAACAGCCCGCTTGAAACAGTTTGTTATATGATTTACTCACAAGATCATTTAGCACTTGGTCTACTGCGCGCTCACCAAACCCTTTGACACCCAACATTGTTTTAGTGACATGTGTTTACTCATGTATATGCAATGCCCAAATCGCTATGAAATGTGAACTCGGCGCTTAATAATAAGTCTAACAGAACGATGTCATGTGAGCTTTAGTTGTCACGCACATTTCATGCGGCTCTCCAAACCGTCGACTCAATCCTCCGTTTATCCGAATAAATCTCGAGATAGGTTTATATATTCTAATAATCATAGCAAAACTAATAATATCTAACGAGTTCTACGTCAAAACTTCCCCATACATATTGTCTGTTATAGTAAATGTTATAACCCCACATTTTCTCATCTAACGTCCCTGCTAACACAATTAGGGGTGAATTAAAGAAAATCCCTAATTTCCTCTAATGGACCAATCCGGAGACCATTTAGGGATTTGTTAGGGATTTGGGACAAAATCCCTAGAAACTCCCTAATATGCTAAGCGTAGCAATTTCCTGATTGGGCCGTTCCCCGTGCCCTAAATCACCCCTAAATTAACCCGAATTCGCCCTAAATTAACCCAATTTTACTTTAAATTAACCCGATTTCGCCCTAGTTTGCCTCAATTTTACCCTAAATTAACCCGAATTTGCCTTAAATTATTCCAAATTAACCCGATTTTACCCCTGACTCCACCCAATTTCACTCCTAAATTCACCAAATTTTACCGCATTCCACTCTAATTGAACCCGATTTAACCCTGAATACAACCCGAAACCGTGTAATCCACCGGGAACCTATCATATAACACTCAAAGTAAAACAGCAGGAATGAACAGGGAAAATACATTAGAGAGACTGAAAAAACACTATGGAATGTTCTTGTAGACAATTCATCCATCCCACGAGGTTCCGTTTGCTGGAGAATAAGAAAGGTATGCATTAAAATAACGGCTTCCAAATAATGGCAAAGCCAAACATGAACAAAGTACAGCTCACAACAATGGCAAACTATATACATATGAACAATGAAAGCGATCGCTTATTGAATTGTTCACGTAAAAAGTGATAGAACAATTGATTAAGACCTGGGGTGTGCACAACTGAACGCGGTTGAAAATCAAACTCATGTTGAAAGGCGTGACACACCGACAGACAACACGTAGTTTCATTGGTCGAGGTTCATTAATCTCATTCACGTCACTCTTATTGGTTCCAAACCTGTCCTCATAGCAAGTTATAGAACAATTGATTAAGACCTAGAGTATGCACAAATGAACGCGGTTGAAAGTCAAAATCATATTTCGTTCGATGCTTACTTCCTCTCTTCTTGGTGGCTTTCTTAGTCGAAACTTCTCTTCACGTTCACGGGCGTCATAAAACCAACACCGCATCCACTTTTGTAGTTCATTCCGCCCGGTTTCTGTGTCCATCTCCTGAGATAGGACTGCTTCTATGTTCGAGGTATATTGATTTACTTTTACACTGCACCAACCTTCTATCACACGCCGTAAGATGGAGTTCTTGAAGGAAATTTTATTTCTTCCTCCAGCGTACGTCATTTCCACGGCTAGCTGGGATCCAGTGGTCTCCCTTATGCAACGGCGAAGCAGTAGCCTTGCAGACGGAGCACTCATGGACTGCAGATGGTCCATCTAACAGTGCTCGAAGTATTACCCGTATACTTACCACAATTCCTCGAAATGTTCGTCTCTAAAGATTGTCTTCCAGCTATCGGAAAGCAGCTGCAGTGTTCACGGGTAGAGCATGTGCGAGGATTTCACGAACAGCCTGACCCTGAACATCCAAACCGGGGAATGGTCGACGTTGCTAAAGACGTTCTTTCAAAGTGGTCATATCCTTCAGTAATTCTTACATCATTTGCATCATCGTTGATAGTTGTGAGGAAACAGTAGCTTCATTTAATGGTGAAGATGTTGCAAGATGTGCCACGGATGAACTTGTGGACGTGCAGTTCTTGCAGTGTGTCCAACAGATATATGTTGACACCCTCAGGTTTGTTGTTACCTTCATGAACACCAACCACAAACGGTTCGGTGACCATCGGCTTATTCAGGCGATAGAGCCATATTGTTAACTTACCTGCGTTCGATGGTGATGAACCATCAACATTCAGCTGGATTCCTACGGACATCTCATGCTGTATTCGACTGCCTAGGACAGCTTTCACAATGCCCTTAGCTAACCCCAAATGGGCTTATTCACCTGGATAAACGTCACGTATCGGCGAACTTCTCGGTGTCGTCGACAACGTTCGGCCATCACTGGGTAACTCCGGTATTCTTTCTTTCAAGAGACGCAAAAGTCGTGTCACCTGCACTTCAGGAGTGTTGCTGGAAATTGCCCGGTCTCGAAGGCGATCGACAACGCTAGCCTTAGGAAGATCAGTTTCTGGATTTTGCTCACCAGTTTCTGCTGAACTGTCTAGTACATCTGAAATCAGTCGTTCGCATCTGGAACGTTTAACTTATCTTCACAAAGCGGTTGTGATATGCGTTCCGGTACGGACGCCATAGAGGTCGGAGGGCGTTCGTAAACGTCTACATTTTCCAACGATTCTTGTACATTTCGGTTAAGCTGGGCAAGCGAGTGTTGCACATTCCGATAAATGGTGGAACGGCCGACTAACGTTTACGAAAACCACTATTGCTATGATGAATGAAACAATTTCTCTTACTTCACCGTCATCGTGATGCTGCTCAGACATAATAGCAACCTCCGCAAACCTCAGAAGAAACAGAAGCGCTAAGCTGGGCGTAAACTTGAACGCTGCGCGCTTGAATGATTGAAGCGGTTCGAGTTCGGATAAACATTGAGCGAGTTTATCAGTACAAGGAACATTTCCCGATTATGAATGCCATTCCTTTGTTATGTACTTCATACATTATATAAACAACCTGATTGATGACGCGCAGGGGATTGGATATATTTTCATCCATCGACAAACTATTGTTCAAAATGAAACAACCCTGAATTACCCCTGAACACCCTGATTCACCCCTAATTGAATTCCTAATTGGTGCTAGCAAGGGTGTGGAATTACATTATCCCTACCGATTCCTATTTTATCCATTGAGCGGGGGAATTTTCATACGACGGATGGACCCACGGAACTTTGTCTGAGCTGAACGGTTCNGTGGTAGATGGTCTGGGCCCTACTTTTGTCTGATCTAGCGACCGCGTTGACATGTTGAAATTCAGACGTCCTATTTGGTGCGACATAGGCACACTCATTTACACGCTGTTGTTTGGAAGTTGACTCCTCGACAGGGGTAGCCGTTTCGTAGGGCAGGTCGCTGGAACTGTCTAGGTCTACTGCTAAGTTAATCAAGTCGGCTAGTATGATATCCCCCGTTGTGTCGTTGGTGCTTTGAAGAAGGACAGTGGCAGGCTCAGGTGTGACGCAACAGTTGCTACCTGGAAGCATACTTGTTCAGAGAAATTGAAGGAGTTTGAGATCCGCATTCCTAGATCTCTGACCGAAGTGGCTGTATCAATATTACAACCATCCAATGAGATGAAGCCATAAGGTAATTTACAACCATAGGTGGTGATGTTCGATTTGTCTGCTGAGAACGACATCAGCCATGTTCTGCACCACAACTGCAAGGACGCTAAGTCCTGTCGTATATTTTGTAGACAGAAATTGTTGTTACTGCCCTGGCGGAATGTGTAAACAATTTCGATATCGTCATCCAACAGAAAGGGTTTGCCATGTGTAACAACGTCGCACAGATCGTTTATGTACATTAAGAAGAGCAACGGACCCAGACCGCTTCATTGCACCACCCCACTGGTCATTGGTTCTGGTGTTAAGTAGTGTTGTCCTATTTTGAGTGCGACCTTCAAGGTATAACGACAGCCAGCTATACAAGGGATCTTGTATGCCAAAAGATGCTATTTTGGTCAAGAGGCGCATATGAGGCCCACGCTCAAAAGCCTTTTGCATGTCAAAGAGTATGATAATTACCGCACTTCCATCATCGACGGACGTCGATATATGGTTTAATAATTTCAGCTGACATGTTATACAAGAGCGTTTGCTAAGGAAACCGTGCTGTGAAGGGTTTGTAAGGTTTTGTGTCCTTAAGAACTCGACTATGTGCACCTTTATTATTCTCCCAAATGTATATATAAATATACATATATCTACGTATATATATACGTAGGTTTATATATATACATAGCTTGATATATATACAGCTGTCTGAAAACATGTATACAGATAGCTATATATATATAGGTATATGTGTATGTGTATAGGAACGTGTTTGACTATACATATATATATATAAATACATATATATATATATCCATATTTATTTCATTAGAGGTATGTATATGTATGTACGGAAATATGTGTGGATATATATATATATATACATATATGTATAGTCAAACATGTTTATATTCACATACACGTATATATGTGTACGCATATTTATATATATATATGTACATAGCTATCTGTGTACATGTAATCAGATAGCTGTGTATATATTTAGCTTTGTATATACATATATATGCATGTATATGTACATACATACATATATATATACATATCCATATATATTTCTGTCGAAATATATATATATCTATGTATAAATATGTATACGCAGACACGTATATTTATATAGAAATATATATGCATCTATATATATACATGTTATTTTGCATACTGCCGTTCATATATACATATATCACGTTGTACACATGTGCACATGCATTTACGTTCATATAGATACATATATATTTATATATATGTTCACATATATAGATATACGCATGTTCTTGTGTATGTATACAAATATACACAACAATGCACATACATAGAAATATATATACGTATATATACATATTTACTCACATACATTTGTATGCACACACACATGTATATACACACTTGTGTGTATACTTATATGTGCATATAAATATATTTATATGAGATTTCTCTAACCTCTTTGGGATAGGCCATTGCCTAATGAGAAAATTACACTTCGAGGTCAGTCGGTGCATTATTAGCCCATACCAATTTGATTTTCGCGGTTGAGAAAAAAAATTCGCTCCCGACACCCTCCCCGGAGTGACCTTGAACTATTCGAAAAATTGCCCATCCCACAGCCTTGTAAAAAGTAAATTAGTGTAACACCTCATTTTTTGAGACTAAACCTGTGAAGCGAGCGAACTATCTTCTTCTCTGTTGCGTGCGTCAAAGTTCCATCAGCTACAGACATTTGCTTTTTGACCACGCACTTCTTGACAGTAGGTTTCACGTCTGTGCTACTGTTTAATTATTCGTTTTGTATCGTTTGTAAATATCAGCAGTGATCTTGCATAACCCAACGTGCTTCTCACATATGCGTTGGAAACAATATATCATTATTAACATTAATTCTATTATTTTAAAGATTAGACAAGGGCACAGACCACCCCTGGTTTCTTCAACACACAATATAGCTATTGCTTTGCATGTGGTTGTTTTGTCGTTTCGGATGACTGGAGCTGTCCTTTAGATAAGCTCTTCATCATCTGTTTAATCATATCCGATATTTGCGCGTGTTTCAAGAGAGGGTCAGTTTTACTGCGTGCTTTACTCGCTGAAATTAGCATATTATATACTGCCTTTTATCATATTTAATTGGCTTGAGACGTTTTGAAATATTTACCAACATAAAAGGAATATCATACAGTAATGCCCCCCAGGTCAACTTATCTCTAAAAATTGCCAGTCATCAAGCGTTCATTCTTACGCAAAAAAGGCATGGTGACAGCCAAGAAGGTGTGAGGTTTTCAGACAGTTTGACCAACATCTGCTCCATTACTGCAATTGCTGAAGAAACCAAAGCCGCTGCTAAACCGGTAATCTTAACAGAAAATTGTAGCATATCACACGACAGAAACCCAAGATAACACGACCGTCTTTTGTGTAGCTTGGCTGAACATTTGAAATACACTGAGAAGACGGTTGAACAGAAATTTCTCCGTAATCCCATTTCTTTACGAACGCTTGCGGGTTCCGTTTTCATGTGCCCTCATTAACAAGCGCGTCTTGCTTTCGAGATATATCCCAATGAAATCATGCCTTCGCATTGCGTTATCGTTATACCAGTCACATTTCAGAAAAAACGGTTTTATATGAAGAACGTTCAATGGAGACCCATGAAATGTACACAAATGAGAAGGCTCATTTTTCAGGCGATTATTCGCTATCACCTTTCTATTTATTCACTGTACTTCGCGTTCTATATTCAATTTTGAAAACTCGCTGACATCCGTTCAACAGTAGGAATCTAAATAAAAGTGGAGTATCTCAGTTACCATTGATAATACGACACTATACCACCTCACAGAGATCAAAAGGAATATTGCACTGATCGATGAAATTGAGCGCTCACTAGTCTATGTCAACTGGGTGACCATCAAAGTGTAAAGTGAACTTGTACATATTTCGGCCAGTTATACAAGTATTCAGAATCCAACTGAAAGTGGAATGTCTCAATTTTTACTAGAAATGCCGCAACACGCCACTTCGTTGAACTCACTCAATACGACTGCACAATTGTTATTGTTATTGACTGATCGCAGTATGGAATGAACCGCGTGTACTAGTTGACCATCCCGTTAAATTGATGAATAGCAGCGAGAGTCGTAGGACGCGGAAAATCGCGGATCACTCTTACCTTACCGGTCAGCGGTCGATTACTATGCTGATCAGTATGGTGTTCTATGAACACCATTGCTGGCTGGCCAAAAACGCATTTTTCCGCATCAATCAGTATCCCAAAACTCGCCAATCCGTCGGAGGGCTGTCGCAGATGAATCTAATGTTCTTCTTCAGAAGCGCTTGCGACTAATAGGTCGTCGATGTAGAGGTGGACGAAATCCAGACCTCGTGTGACGTCGTCGATGAAAGGTTAAACGTGCGTGCGACGTATCAAAAACCAAACGACATACGTAGAAATTTGAATAAACCAATTGGTGTGATGACGGCTTTCTTCGAGAGGTCCTCGTTTGCGACCGGGATCTGATGGTAGGCACGCACCAGATCAATATCTGAGAACACACGGTTGCCATGGACGCTGGTTGTGAGGTCTTGTATGTTCGGGATCGGTTGCCAGTTGGGTACTCCGGCCTTGTTCAACGAACGATAATCCCCACAAGGGCGCCAATTGCTTGATGCTTTAGAGTCCATGTAGAGTGTAGACACTCAAGGGCTAATGGGAGGGTGGATGATTCTGAACTCGAGCATGTGCTCAAAATCAGTACGGGATGTTTTTGTTCTGTCTTGTGTCAACCTGTAGGATTTGGAACAATCCGGTGGACCTGTCGTGACTATGTGGTGCATCGCGGAACCCTTGATGACACGCAGAGGTAAAAACTGATGGAAAACAGACAGATACTTATCGGGTAGAAAAGTACAGGAGATTAATTTCTGATGAGTAGTCGGGGGTTTGGTTTTCCTTCAAGTTGACCATCACTCACATTTGGTCACAGCTTTTGCATTCAGGTTGACTTTCCAGTCAGCCTCATCCAAAAAGAAGCACTAGACTCGAGCTTTGCTTCTACTAGAGTTGACCTTGCGGTTTTATTGAGATAATTGATGTTGACCTGTTTCGGAAGTCCTAGTCGCGCGATTAGTGAATAAAGTTAACAGGACAGTAATTGGTGACGATCGGTCACCTGATCACTGCTCACAAGCGAGAGTGGTTGAGCGTTCAGATTTGATGATTCGGTCGTGCCTAATGTGAGGTCAATGGCGCAGTGGTTAACACGGTTGCCTCATGATTGGAATGTCCGGAGTTCAAATCCCGGCCGTGGCAAGGATATGCACTACTGACGAGCTCTAATGAGAGCGAAACTCGAGTCTAGTGCTTCTTTTCGAAAGAGGCTGGCTGGAAAGTCTATCTGAATGCGAACGCTGCGATCAAATGTGAGTGATGGTCAACTTGAAAATAAACCAAATCCCCGACTACTCATCAGTAATCTAAAATATCGCCTTGCAGGTTTAATGAGTTCTGTGATCTCGACCTGTCTCGGAAGTCCTAATCGCGGGGTTATCGATTGGAGTTAAAATAAAGTTAACAGGACAGTAATTGGTGACGATCGGTCACCTGATCATTGCTCACAAGCGAGAGTGGTTGAGCGTTCAGATTTGATATTTCGCTCGTGCCCAATGTGAGGTCATTGGCGCAATGGTCAAAACGGTTGTTCCATAATCAGAATGTTTGGAGTCAAAATCTCGGCTGTGGCAAGGATACGCACTACTGACGAGCTCTAATGGCAGCGAAACTCGAGTCTAGTGCTTCCTTTCGGAAGAGGCCGGCTGGAGAGTTTAATTTCGTACAGCTTTGGTACATGGGACCGATTGATAACTTATCGGTCAGAATCCCGGTAACTGTAAGTTTTGTTGCTCGGTCGACTATACGGTTTCGTCTGTAACCTACCAAAGAGTCGGAATGCCGAAGTAGATTGATGCAAATAATCTCCATTTGGATGCGGGCGACCGTGGGGATCCAGCGGAAAGGCCTGTGAAGACCCAAATTAAGTGTACGAGAGCGCCGACCGGACACTTCAATAGTGCTTCCGCTGGCCACGCGAAGATAAGAAGTGAATGATTCGCTCATGTCATGGGTTTCAGGGGGATCACGCCGACCTCTGTATCCGTCTCGATAAGGTAGCCAATCGCCGACTCGTGATCTTCCAGAAAGAACAGACCACCATAGGGACGGGCTACGTCGGTAGCTATGTGTACTTGGCTGCCTCTTCTGCTGACTGGACCAAGGGCGCAAGACTGTTGGCTCCGTCGAGCTTTCTCGCCACATTGCTGGTGATACCAGCAGTGATCAGGATTGACGTTCGGTGGAGGCTGACAAGAATCACGTGACCATGAGGGGCTACTGTGTCGGTGAGTGGAGACAGTTGCGTGTGACCTCAGAAGCTGCGTCGTTGGGGCCTGCTTTTGCACATTTAGGTTAGCAACTTGAGAATTCAACGTGACAGTTACGCCTTGGCTACTCAAAGCGAGTTAGAAAACACCAGTGCCGTATTTTTCCCTGATCCGGTCAGTAACGTCAGCCAAGAGTGACGAGGTTGCCGATGAGTTTGCTGTAAGGATGTTTTGCATATCTTTAGGCAAACGCTGTAGCCAAAGCTCTTCATGTGAAGCTTCATCTATATGTGTCGTACTTACTAACCGTTGCATGTGGCGAAGCAGGTGCGGGGGTTCACGGTCACCGAGCTCGGTCTTATTCAGAAGCGGAGAAATACGATGACGGTCAGTCAAACTAACATTTCCAATTACGACCGCTCTGAATTGTTCGTAGGGCTTCGTGGGGTCTGTTAACTCAAGAATATAGTCCAGTTCGTCAATGACGTGAGGTGGCAGTGCCGCAGCTACACGTAAAAGGCGGGTTAGATCCGAACTGATTTGTCGTAGCGCGAATGCAGCTTCTAACTGAGTGAATCACGATCCGGAACTGTTCTCTCCAGAGGGTACAAACGGTACGTCTAGTGCACTGACCGAAGCGTCCGAAAAAGACATGAGATTGAGCCGCCATTATAGCAGAACGGATAATAGATCGATTTAGAAATAAATGTATGTAAAATATATGAAAATAGTAACTCACAGTTATACAAAATATATATTTATGGAAAGCAGAAATCATTCAGAACGGGCATACCAATTCAACTGGGCTCACCAACTTAGTGCTCGTCGCGCTAAGTCGCTTTCTCGTCAGGTATGGATTATCAGGCGCGAAAAACAAAAGGTCTCTGAGGAGAAAGGCCAAACTTTCATTTTCCGAAATGTACCAGTGGTCTCTGAAGCGCTATAAACGGCACTGATACGTGAATTAGCTGGAGAGGCTAGAGGACGGCCGTCGACGAGCAAAAAGACCGGAAGAGTGTGACACGTGTGTGTCCGGGTTCGCGCCACAGCTACATGACATGCAGACAAACAATCGAATGAAAAATCATGCGAACTTTCTTGATAGCTTAGGTACATTGTGCAGCCAGAAGTTCTGGATCTGTTTTACACATCATACCGCAGGAAAGTCAGTGAAATCTCTATGCTGCCACACAGTTCCCTTTCGTAAGCTACCGTTATAACAACCCTTCGATATTGATTAAGACAAGTGAGGTATACGACCCTACGGTTCAACAAAACTCTCCTGCCAGTGCACTTTGCGATTAGAGAGAGTAAAGACCGGTGACGAAGACGAATGTGTCGGGGATTCTGGGTCGGGCTTATCGGTGTTGCTGGTGGCAGAGTCAGCAAGCATGGGCTGTGTAGCGGACGAGGAATAAGCTGGGTATCAGCCTGTCAGGGCTGATAGACTGAAAAAACGCGCGCCCAGTTTCCGACGGCCTTTTGCATACCAGGTCAAACGTGTCTATCAAAAATGACCTCGGCCATGGCCGGGATGCCAGAATGGACGAGTTGGTGTAGCGTGTCGAACACACGTCGTCGGAAAAGAGTAGGAGCTGCTAGACGTGGATGTCCAGTGGGGGGTTTGAAAAGATAGTGCTTGCAGACGCCAGCAAAGGGTGAACAGTCAGAAGTAGGGCTGACTGCTTGCAGAAAGCGCATAAATCATTCTTCAAACGTTGTTTGTTAGCCACGGCGTTTAAGTTGATTTAGTCGTGACCAACTAGTGCCGACACCCGGCATAACGTACCAGCCGGAGCTTTATCCATGCCAGAAACGCGGCTTACATCAGACGCGAGCTGGACACTAATTCTAACTGTCGAACTTCGCGGATCGAATGTATTTCAGACTTACTAAGGAAGGCAAAAACCAACGGTTAGTGGTCGTTGAAAACCACAAAATGGTTTCTGTCGAGGACATGTAGGAGGTGATAAACAGCCGAGAAAATAGCTAACAATTCACGACCTATCGGGCCTATCGGATAACAAATCATGCGGAGATTCTTGGTAGCCTAGGTACAATATACAACCAGAAGTTTTGAATCTGTTCAACATGTCGTACCGCAGGCAGGTCAGTGAAATCTCCAGGTCGCCACACAACACGAAGTCATGTGCAGTTCCCATCACGGATGTATTCGCAGATCAATTGAGGAAAGAAACAGGTTAAGAGGCTGGTTTGACGAGACTGCGCAGTAAGTACGAGAAGCCTGCCGAAATTCTGCACCAGCCGTATCCGATATTTAGTAAGCTAAATGCCTCGAATAACAACCACCATCAGACTATATAGTCATAAACACCTCGTAGCTATTTGACGTTTATTGATAGAGTAGCTACGGAATTGCACAAGCGATTATGCTGTGCAAGTGAGGTGGCGGTAGTTGAGGTACCTGAGAGAATACCTTCGTAGTTCGTGAAAACACTCTCACTCGAATCCAGTTAGATGGAAGAACAGAAGTGTTATCACAACAAAGCTGTTCGTTGTTGCTGCATTTCACAAGTGAACTTGTGGCAGGCGGATACGTTAAAACACAAGAGCAAATCAGGCGTCGCACAAATGTGGAGTCAGTGAAATTGTTTGGTGACAAGATCCCACTCAAAAACTATCACGGGCCAATATTTCGCGAGTAAAGTACATTTTCAACACAGTCAGTGATCTTACTGACTTGACTATCCATCTCGATTGCCCCACGAATTCAGCAAGTTGCAGTTGGAAACGACGTCACGTTGCCCGTCGAGACGGACACCTAGAAGCAAACCACGTCTAGATGTGATGACGTCAGGTGCGCTCCACGTTCCGAAAAGATACCATCGATTGGCGTTGAAAACACACCTAGTTCCCGAGGACTCCCTCTGTCAACCGAGGTGTTAACTGAAAAGTGTCCTAGGTTCAAGGCATCCAAAGTTACCCAGAGCACTGGAAGCAACAGATCAACTCTCCCTAATGATCACGCGGTCAGACGAGCAGAATCGTCTATTTCCTGCTGTCGGCATTCATCCCTATCACATGGCGAAGCTGTGAATAGCAACGGCAAATCCAACGCACCTAAACAAGGCTCTGGTCCAACAGTAAGATCGGTACGGTGCTTGATAGAGAGTAATTGTTCGAATATGCAATATAAGTGTAAATCAACAGTACTCCACAATCGCCATGATTCTAGTTTCAGGAACCACATTATAAGACACAACGCTTCACAGGAAAAAATGCACAAATTGCCCTCCCGCTGATTTCAAAGAGGCCTGCAACCATAATAGTTTCCATGGCTTTGTAGTTCTAAATCTTGAATTCGTACGCCCAAAGTTTCCCCAATCTTATNTAGTTTTCGTCACCTTGTCCGAGCCACTTCGGAAACCAAATGTGTTGTTGAGTTCATTGCGGGTGGACATTTGGAATGCGGCGCTTGAGTAAGTGTGAGACAGTGAATTGTGCCATACGAAAAATTCATTCTTGAATGTGACTGCGCAATAGTCTATCTACTTTGTAAGTGAGCTCGTACAAACTTCGTTACTGGACTGTAGGGTGCAGCTGGGTACTACACCCTTTTGATTACGATGTTGGTTAGCCATGATGTTTTTGCCAACTGGTTCTGTTAAGCTGTTCTCCGTGCATCATTCCCATCATAAATGGTGATGGTACTGTTAACTTTGCTGCGAGGTCTTCAGGTGCTCTTGAATCAGTTCAGCTTCAAAGAATTTGTGAAATTTCCTGACTACTGTTTACGATCTCTGCGTCGTCTACTTAAAAAGAAGCATACAAGCGTGTACATTGATATTGCCCGCTTTTCTGTTAATCCAAGAATGCGTAAGTTTCTTTGTTCGTCAAACGCGAATTTTCGGAAGCCTACAGGATTAGGGTTAAGGTTGTGTCTGTGACTTCCGTGCGGTAGGTACGGGTGGACGTGCTGCGGACCACTGGAAACAACCTGGCATGGCGTGATGCTTATTTATAATGAGTCGTGTGGATGGCTTAGCAACGCAACACTTAGCTATTGGTGTCTTCACAACTGCGAAGATGGGAACAGGGAGATGACAGAATTTCTCCTTCGCGATTGTAATAAAAAAAGCATCATTTGTTACCCCATTAAAAATGTCTAAAACACCAAGTTGGTCGTGGTTTAGGACGCTGTGCTACCTCATGAAATAGCCATCAGCTTTGACAAACGGTTTTGTTAGGCACATCTAAATGTGCATGGTGTAGTGGACAAGTGGGTATGCGCTTGACCCTCGTCCACTGACAATTTGAAACGCCTTTTCTGAAGAGCACTCGAAACGTAGTCCCATCAGGCATCGAACTAGAAGAACGCGTCAGGGTTGGGAAACAAACCGCATATTTCCAGCAATGTTAGGAAATATGATGAGCAGTTAGTTGTAGCCTAATCTGGAACCAACGGCAGCAACCAAGAGAAGAAAGGAGAGAAGCGCGAGGTGGGCCCATCCACTCAGGGACACCCAAAAACGCGTCAAGTGAGAAGTGCGTGGAAACTTCGAGTGCGCTAAACAACGCTCGGAAAGGTCCAGGTCAAACGGCCTTGAATAATGGAAGGATGGATGGGCCGTCAGGAGAGGAGCAAACATTCGCTGCGTGAAGTTAGTTGCACGGCCGAAGAAAGTGGCACTGAGTTCATATCAGGTCTCCTATAGCAGGCGTACACAGAGTCGTGCGTACAGAACAGACAAGCAATAAACCACGGTTGCATCGGGGATCCTTAGAGAAGCCACACGATCTCTCGTGACCACATCAGTATCTCCTGGACCTCATTTTCTGCCTCCACAAAACAAGCCGAATTCCTTTCATGAATTCAATTGAATGGTTGGAACCAACATGTCTCGACGCCCACCAACCAGAGCCATATACAGGATCTGAGGTTCACCATAGGTGTTTGGTCTGTAGAGTTATCTGTTCTTCAACAGTTTCTAAGAAGCGACACGGCTACCCAACCAGTAGTTTTATTCTACTGTTAGATCAAATTCATTGATTGGAATGCCTTCTTCCCTCTAATTAGATTCTTAAATTGACATATCTTCTTTCTCACAGCGGCCAAAACGCGCAGTTTTTCAGGTTTTCTCACGTGCCAAAAATACGGAGAGCTCAAGAATGAATGTGTTGGTAGACAGTTAACATTCAAATGGTAAATTTTTGTGAAACAATATCGCCAAGTCCAGTTATCCCATAACTCAGAAGAGCAATCGGACAAGAGCGGTGGGTGCGAATATTCGCATGTTATGCTGAGAAACTTCATTTCCAACGTTAACGTATTTCGAAAAATGTAAAGGCTAGCGTAGCTCCCTACCAGTAGGACTACACCAAGAGATCGAGAGAGCAAGGATTGGGTTTGTGAGGGCATCGATAACCGCAGGGAGTTTCGTGGACGAACCGTTTCCCGCTGCCACCGGGGTTTTCAGGCTAGGAACGCCAATTGTCGACGGAGGTGTGGCCGATGGTTTTTACATGAATGCTGTCGAAAGAACCTACCTAGTGTTGGCCGTTTCGGCTAAGGGTGATGAGTCTCGTGTCTCTTGCGAGGATATGGTAGGGGCCGGCGTATGGGGGTTTCAGTGGTCACCGAAAGTCATCTGTACGTGGACGGACATGAGCACAAGCGAACAGTTAAACGTGTACATGTATTTTTGATTACTGCTCTCGAGGCCTCACCGGGCGCAGGTTTTGCATGTGGTGCGCAAAACGACATGCGTAACAGCCGTAATCGTACGGTGCCGATGATGCAGGTGAGACGGGTTCACCTGATAACCTAAGTGTGCACCTAAAAACTAGTTTGCCTGCGGCAACGTTTAAGTCCTCTTTTAACCTGTTTCGCAGTCCTTAAAGTACCAACGGGAGTGTCTCTTTCTGAAAGGGATTAGCATACGCACTGAGCGCGGCTTTTAGCTGGCGAGTATGCTTGCTTCCTAACCTACTTAAGGGAGTCGAAAAATATCTCCAAAAGTGCAATTCAGGATCTGTGGTCACCACTGCTGGGCAACCGAATTGTGTCACACAACGTTCCAGGAAGGCGCTGGCCACTGTTTCTGATGAGCAGCTGGGCTACGGTATGGTTGCAGGCCACGTTGTGGGGCGATTAACACGCGTCAACAGGAAAACGGAGCCGCCTGAGGGTGGTAGGGAGCCCATCAGGTCGACGTGCACATGTTAAAACCGTGCGTCTGGCGAAGAGCAAGTACCATGGAGGCTCTTTATATGATGATGGACTTTAGAACGTTGGCATTAGAGACAAGAACGGCTCCAACTGCAACCGTCGTGGCTTTTCTCAGGCCATACGGAACGTTCGGTAGCAAGTTTGACTGAAACGCGTATGCTAGACTGGGGAAAATCGTGCAGTGCCTCAAACACTGCACGGCGAAAGAATGCAGGCAGTACAGGGCGAGGTGTTCCCTGCAAAGTGTCGCACAGAATTGTTTCCTCTGAGGATATCAGAGGCACTGGTGGGATTGAGAGGGTGCTCTCTTGGCGAAAATGCTCGATATCTGGGTCACTGGCATGCGCGGCAGCCATGACTGTCAAATCAGTGCTGTTATTAGTGGCGCCGCTGAGGTTATGAACGCGTGGCAGAGCGTCTGCAACAGTGTTCTCGGCACCTGAGGCATTTCTTATATCACTCGTGAACTGAGAGATGTGGTCCAGGTGCCTAACTTCCATTAGGGAATACCTGTCGGAGGGAGTGTTTGAGGACTAGATTGGCGGTTCATGGTCAGTGTAAATCATAGAGGTCCTGCGTTTCACTGGGTGGCCGAACATGCTGTAGAGGGATTCCGTGTTGAGCAAATGTTTGGAGAATAAATCTGACGTTTGCCACTGCTTTTCGATAAGTTGCTGTAAAACAACATCAACAGCTGTGTCCGCAGCATCGGTTACGATCGACAGTGGTGCCTTCGGATCAGGATCAACTAGGAGAGCTGAGTCGGTCACCACATCCTTTAGTTTAGAGATCGCAGTGCGTACAGCCTTAGTGAAATGAAATTCACGTTCAATTCTACGAAGAAGATCGGCATTATATGCGCACATTGAGGTACGAAACGTCTGCGGCGATTGACCAGACCACTAAAACGACGAAATTGCTTAAAGGAATTTGGCCAGGAGTATTCACGGATAGATTTGACGTTATCCGTGAGTGCGACGATTCCCTCTCGTGGGACCTCATGACCCAGAAATTCTACTGTGTTCTTACCCAGCTCGCATTTGGTAGGGGTAATTGTGACACCATATGTGATACTCGGAATTAGGGACTTTGCATAACCTTAGAAATTATACTTGAATTGGAACCTCCCACGCAAGTAGTGAGAAGACTTGGTACTGATAGCAGCAAGCAGTTGGTATTCGTGAGTTGAGAAACCGATTTTATGGGTGTACGACCGTTTTAAAGAAACTACAGTCTGCCATTGGCTGATCGTAGTAGCACGCACAAGGTCACAAACTGTGTGTTAACTGGTGCAATACTGAACAAACAAATTAGCGAATACCGAATAGCACACCATCAAGACCGTTCGCCACTCCTGAGGTTATATCTCTAACGCGATATTTGGATTGGCCGCTTGTCACGTTTGTTGTGTCGGGATTTAAATAAGCGGTGAATCGAGTAGATTTTTACCACACCATGTGGGGTCAAACTTTCCAGTAAGGTTCAAAGAGGCATAAGATGTTCTACCCGTGAATATTTGACTACTGAAATATCATGCAGATGATGGTAGAAAAATTCCTAACCATGTGTCACTTCATGAGAGATGCGTTGAAAATTCTGAGCTACGTTGCTGAAACAAGATTTTAGTCGAAGAAATTCGTGAAGTCCAAAAGGTCTTGAGTATATCTACTTTGGCCATCGGGACCTGGTGATAAGCATGTACTAAATCTATCTTGCTGAATATGGTTTTTCCAAGTAAGCAGTTAGTTAAATCCAGAATGTGCGGGAATGAATACTTCTCAAGGAGGGCTGCTTTGTTTAGTCCGCGGTACTCACCACATGGACGTCAACCACCTGACTTCTTAGGGACCATATGCAACTGGCGATTTTCAGATTGTCGGGAGACACACGATGATGCCGTGCAGAGACAGAAAGTCCCTTAGTATGGATATGGTGTGCGACACTTGATGTCACTGTTAAGATATCGTTCGATATGTGAACGAGCTGTGGGAACTCAGTGAAGAGGTCCACAAATTATCTAAGAAGCGTGTTAAGCATATATAGGAGTTATGGTCGCAACTGTTGCGTGCGTGCCGGGTATGCTTAACTTAGTGTTGGAATCGATTAACAGACGGTGTTTCATATCGACCAGTAGGTCGAAGTGTCGGCGAAAATCGATTCCGATTATAACGAAAGGTACCGCGGCAACTGCAAACATCCTGCTGAACGTTCGCCGGAGGCCCAGGTTCAGGGTTAAGGAGTACTGCCCACAAGTATTTATAGAAATGCCGTTTATAGCAGAGAACTACGCTAACTTGCGCACCGGTACCATTCAGGAACATGTTCCTGGTGTCTACATTCTTCACAAAAATAAAGGGACGACGTGCAACGCCGAAAACGTTTGTCGCCACCACGGGCGGGTGTGGAAGATCCCCTGTTTGGTCGGCGGGCAGGTACACGGTTCAACGCACCTAGTGGATTGATTGCTGAAATATTGATGATACCAACGGTACTCGTCGTTTTGCTGCGACGTTTTGCGCCTGGGGGATCTGCTAGGTCGTTGAAGTGCTGGACGACCTGGAGGGATCCCATTAAAATCGTGGCGCAGTGCCGCAACTTTGGCCCATGACGGTTTGGTGTCGACTTAGACGGGCCATCTTCACTAAGTGACGGAGCGACTCCTACCGGGTTTAGCTCCTGTGTTGGGGTGTTAACGTGGTTACGAAGCAGCTGGTAAGCTCTATTGTTGTGAGCCGAGAACGTGGATGCCACAAGAGTTACCTATTCGGAAAACCAGTACGCGGGCTATGCGTCTCAACCGGATAGGAAGAAAACACTCATTTGCACACGACACTTATCTCAGAACGTCTCAGATGCCGTTACACATGCGGAAGACGTGGACACTGACGATTTCGGCCATTTGGCCCCCAAAGAACTCCAATACACTTGCAGTCGGAAATTGAACGACAAGTGATGGACATGCTGAAAAAGAAAGTCTATGCTGTCGCCCCACTACTGAATAGTGGTGGTGCAAGTAGTATGGCGAAACTGTCCGTCCTCACTACTCTACCACCTGGTCGGCTGTTTCCGCCGCCTCCGCTAAAGGCTGTAATCTCGCAATAAATATAATTGCTTGCGCCTTCTTCTGTAATCTTTGTATCCACAGGTTGCACAGAAGAGACTCGTCAACGTGTGACGTGCCTAATAGTTGTTGCATCCCCCGGAGTAGGGTGGAGGGGCGCTTGTCGCCCAGCTTTAGCTTGCTAACTAGCCGCTGCGAGCGAGCCTTTTTTGATGGGATGATTCGTCTAATTACCGATTCTCTGAGAGTTTTGTAGCGGTTCTCTGTAAACTGGCTATCTGACACGTCTCAGGGTTGGGTTGTGATCTCTTTCGGCAAATGAGCCATAAGCTGGCTGAATTCATCCTGGTTAGAAGAAGCTCAGTTATATGAATCATAGGATGGGGTCAATTTTTAAGAACGGCAAGACAACTAGTGAAATGGCTACCGTGAGGTACTCAAGCGACTCAGAATCGTTATCATATATGGGTATAACAAATAAAAATAACACGGTAATAAATAATCCAACTGGTGATATAAAATTAATATAACCAAAACGTATATACGATCAAAAAAAGAAAACTTCGAAAACAAAAGACAAGATAATGGAGCAAAATGAACTCTCCAAAAACGCAAAAGAGTGATCACGCGTTCAAAATATATTTAGGGCTCACCGGTTATTGGTACTGATCCGATAGAATATTACTCAGTCGGAACTCACTATCCAAGACGGATTGACAACGAAAACAACAAAGACTGAACACGTTGTAGTGCTAAATCTTGAATTCGTACGCCCAAAGTTTCCCCAATCTTATGTTACCGTGAATCGAAAGTCGCAGGGAGAAAACGATGAATCTGCAACCAAACTTTATTTGTTGATCTACTCACCGTTCACAACAGACTTCAACGTAACAACTAAGGGGTGCTAGGGAACCGGACGTGAGAGCGCCTTCAGCACAACCGCACAAGAGCCGCCAGAGTGGAAGAGTGCGTCGACGGAAAATTCCAGTCGACCTTCAGAATTCAAACAAGCGTTAGACTGGCTTAGCGGCGTTCCTAACGGTAATAGCTCAGCATTGTTATCCTAGTGAATGTAACCTACGAGAGTAGAGATGGTGCAGATTCATTACACAGCTACGAGCAAAACTGCGATACCTATGTTGACACACTAACTTTGATGCTAGTGGTTTTTAGTAAGTTTACATATATATGGTAATGTGAACCGGCGCGGTGGTACTGGCAAGGCAACTCTCACGTCGCGGGGAGTTTAAAATTTCGTGGACGTCGGAGGTGATCTCACTACAACGTCGAGCCCCGTTTATTGGTATCCGCCCTGGAAATTAGAGTGCGCAGAGAAACACATCAAGCTAGCAAGACACGCAGTGAATTGTGATTTTATCCCCGGGACGGATATTACAAGATGGATAGCTTGACTAAAACAAAAGTGGGTAGAATACCAGACTCATCATAACTTTACAGATGCGACTATTAGAAACATTATTTAATATAGTCGCTACACACCCTCGAAAACAGTTTGCTTTCAGTGGTTCGTTGTATCATTTGCTCACAACCCCAATTAAAATTTGGTCTGCTGCATGCTAACGAAACCTCAATATTATTGTATTCACATGTGTTTATTCATGTGCACGCATTACCTAGATTGTTGGGAAATATAAAATTGGCGCTTATTAATAAACTCAGCAGAATGACGTTATATGAGCTATACATTGAACATGCACATTTCATAGGGTCTTCCAAATCGTCGACTCACTATTCCGGTTGTCTGCGTAGTACCATAGCAATTAGTTGACAGGGTCATATAATTCGCTAACCAAAGCAAGAATAATAATATCGCATGAAGTCTTTATCAAAAAATTTCAGATACACATTATTCATCATACTAAGTGTGATCACTCTATATTTTCTCGATTAACATGTGAGATTGTGTTGTTTTTCTCAGTCCCATAGAAATCCGCTGTGCGGGAAAATTTTCTGCGGCGGATGGACGCACGAAACCTTGTCTCGGTCGAACCACTCAAAAGATTTCTAATTTTTAGATGGTTTCCGGAAATCCACGAAGTCCTGCGCTGGACTTAGTCGATTTGGCTCATGTTCAAATCATTTCCATTATGGACCGAAGTCACTCGTTGAAGGCTGACAATATGATACCCTGATGTACGTGTACGTATTTCAAACACCCTTTTTCTGAAAACACCGTTGGCCTTATCGAAACATTACTGATGAACACTATTTGAAAACACAAATATGGCGAGCTGAATGGTATATATATATATATATATATATATATATATATATACAAAGGTGTTATTCCTGAAACTGTTATACTTATAACGGATACAAGACGAACCTTCATTTTGTTATGATTTGTTACCATTTATATACGCTTAGAAATTTGACCACTTACACCATGCGACCTCACTACAAAAAACCAAATATTATATATTTCCAGCTGAAAAAATTACACAGGTGAGACCCTCTGGAAGTGACCCGCTTCAAGATGCCAGCCACTACGTTACTACTAACTACACCCCAATTTTCTTGAAGACTTCACAAAAGGGTAATATCCAACATTTAACTATGTACTGTTAAAATTCTTATAAATTACGCCCAGTACAGATTAGCGAATAAGCGCCTTTTTGTGACATACTGAAACTTGCTAACCACATTTCACGGTTCGCTGCTTCTTCTGATGCGGTTATCATCGCACTACTGAGTAAATGAGATATTTGTTTACGTGTCCTTTGTTCGAAGTAGCATCCTTTGGTATACCTGATCTTTTGCTCTGCGAGTGTAAGTTTTAATTTGAGGATCACATGATAATGGTCAAAGCAGGACAGAATTGCCTGTTATCCTGCACAAACACTAGTGAGAGGATTCACGAAGGCTTCTTGAACTGCCATTTCTCCTGATGCACACAGATAAATTAAAGTTATCAAGTACAGGAAAATGTTTTCATTCGCTAGAGATCAAAATTATCTACAGCTTTCTTCACGACAATCTTGTATTTTGAGTAGCAAATACAAAACAAGTTTCCATGTCCTCACAGTCATGGTGTGGAACATGGCTTTTGAGAATTCCAGCTAACAAACTCAACATTTTTGTACGTGATTGCCATTTACTTGATAGCCAGGATGGTCATAGTATTTCAACTCTAGTTCAGTGCACAATCCGAACATACATCATGAGAATTCACTTAATTTTCCTGAGCATATATCCTTCCAAGCATTTCAAATCAGAAGGACAATAGGCCACATTTAAGTATACACATTTTCCTGCCACTGTACGTCTAGACATTTGCAAACTGCTCACTCGATCATAACTCGGGTAGTGTGGGCTGATGTGCAGGAGTCTGTGGTAGACTGACAGAAAAATATTCGGTCACCATTCACGAACACTTTACGTGGTTGTTCGTCTTCTGCGAGCTGTAGGAAATGTTTATAAAGCTCGCAATAGACACTGCTTGATTATGGCAACTGAGACCAAACGCCAACTCAATGAATAAATTTGTTCATGTTAGATTTAGCCCTAATTTTGTGGTCGATCTGTAACATAACTTGAGTTATAGTGTCAGAAGGAAGGGGTTTATTTTCCTTGCTCTAAAAAGTCAGAAAGTTACGATTCAGCCTTCATGGTGGATTATTCTTCATTGGGACAAACTCCCATATGCAATCAGAACCAGTGTTAAGTTACACCGTAGAAAAAAGTGTTCAGATGCCTGTTTGACTTCATTGGGAGTCGTGTTGATTCTTAAACTCTTCCAATCTGAGGACGATATCTACGACAACAACTTTGATAGGGTTTAAAAGAACTCGGTAAAATCTGCACGGCGTATAGCTACATTCTTTTTAAGTCGGTACACAGCAGCACTCAGGAAGTCAGAGTTGTTGGTCAATGTTGGCAAGTTGGTTGACAATTCGAGCATTATCCACCTTGTACAGATTTACACTTAAAGTTTCTATGTACATAAATAGATTGTATTTGATACGTACGTTTGTAGTAAACAACCCTGAGGAACACAGCAGTCGATCGGAGCACTCTGATGTCGAATGAAAGTCGCCTGTTAAAGGCTTACGGTTTTTGGTGCAAAGAAAGGACCATGCCCAGGTGTGAATAGCAGCCCCATTGTAGGAGTTGGAATGTGTATCCCTACACAGTGACTTCGTTGCTTCTATAACTGACGCTATACCTGATCCAAGTTTGGCGATAGATGACGGTTTTCTTGGCAAACAGCTGACTGTTTTCGAAATGGAGCAGAAATGCACATAATCTCAGTTAGACTTCCAAGAAAGGCTGAGGAAGACGTCACGGTCTAGTAAGACGTTACGCCTCTTCATCAAGACAGATGAGAAAGCTATATCGACTGGCGCCACTTACTCACCGAATGATTGCAGTTCTTACAAAATCCCACGGGAAGAGGGTACAGGCCAACCTAATTGCCCAGACGGGTTAAACGAACGCCGTACTGGAATCCTTGGACAGAGCCTTCGAAACTCTACGGCTTTATTTTGAATTTCGAGCTTTTATTACGTTGCAACACAAACAACAACAGCCGTCCTGTTTTTCTTACTGACTTTTCTACCACGCTAGGGAATTAAATGCAAAATGTGTATTTTTGCCAAGCAACAAAGATTTCTTCAGATATTAAACGAACTGTTCGGATGCCTTCGAGAAGAAAACCGAGCCGTTGCCACGGCCAGATATGACGGTCCGGTGTTTGCCAAGGAGGACCATAAGTGTCTACGGCGTTTAACCGCTGTGATAAACTGGCATCGGTTGAATTGATCAACGAACTTTTTACACATTATGATGTTTTCCTGTCCCATGCAAAAAAATGGACCGGAATAACCTATTCTACAATAAACATTGAGCACAACTCTTCATCTAGTGAGTTAATTTTACAAAAATGAACATGCCAGTCTCCAGTAACGTGCACGGTCAACTTTTCGCCCTTTGCAACCTGAGACGCATAATTAGAGGAGAACTTGTAGTCTACCCCGAGGACTTGTAAAGAACCTTATGTAGATTCTGGTTGTGTGCTGTCCTGGGAGCAGTGATTAGGCCCATCGCCGTCCATTAAGCAGTGGGTAGCACGGGTTGTAAGCAAGCCGAGTTGGAGGCATGTTATCAGGGAAACGACTCGAAGTGTTAAAGGAAAGCAGTGACTTGTTTGCCTGTTACCAAACCATACACCGAGGTACTGCAACTTCCGCCTGGAGTGTGACTGGCAATATTGCATCTTGGTGCACGCAGATCGGGCGTCTTTGGGTCTGTACTCGACTCAGTCATAGCAAGCAGTGGATCTACCTCATTAGTTGATATAAGCGTTTATCCTGACATCGCACAGCGACATAGTCGACTGGTGTTTATGTCTGTCTAGATAGAAGGCCGAACATAACTTTCATTCATAGATCTTTGGCCGAGCCTACTGAAAATCGATAGATGAGGCAAAACAGTCTGATTTCACTAAGCTAGTGACTGTCGTACAACGCTCGGGTTGGCGTTTAGGTATAATTACATCACTAAGGTGAATGTGACTGAAGTATCAAAATCATTAAGTATAAAGCCGTTCGGTGGTTGCATTTACTCCATCACCCACATGTGACCCAGAATGTGTCTGGAAAAGTGTGAACTGTATTTGAGTGTTTGGTGGTGGTAAACTAACCTTTTCGATAAAATGTTGTTGTAAGGGCCAGTTCTATCGAACAGGTGGACGAGTTTCTTGTTACATGAGTTCACTGGCGTCTCTCGACATAGAAAAAATGGTTTTACAAATGAAGATCCCGCAACCAACACTTACGACTCGCTTTTTTGGGGAAACAACGATCCAATAACAGGTCTACCAGATATAGTCCAGATTATGTTAAATCCATTCAGAGGAAAGCCGCAATCCTTTTGCATGTCGCATGTGCCTAGGGAAATGAAAATGAATGATGAAAGTTGCTTTTTCAGGCTGACTAATGGACTTATAGACGAAAGTGTTTTCGTCGAAGGTTGTCTGTCTATCGATATGTACATTGTCGAGTTTGAGACATATCTTTTCTGAATTCACATTGTGCTCTTAGCAGATGGGTTCAAACTCTTAAAGTGAATGTCTGGCAGGACAGATGTGATGGTCGTTATTAGACAAACGAAGAAGATATCGGACTCAACGACATTGAAACTAGGCACCCACAGTCATCAGATTATACTCAAGGTCTTGGAACGTGTGTATGAGGACTACTTCACTTGTCGCGTGTCTCCTTCAGAGGATCCATTCATGCACATGTGCTTAATGGTCCATATCCTTTTAGCACAAGAATCGCCAGAGCTCACACTTGCTCTTGTATCACGTGGCCAAATTCTGCTGTAGTACCTACGAAATTCGTGGAGATTGTACACTCTGAGGTTTTGTCAAATTGGGTCAAATCGCACAGGGAGAGGATAATTTTCCTTAAGTCGCACAAGTTTCTTGTCTCCTCTGAGACGGAATACAAAGTGGTTGGCTACCTCCAAGAACATTCGGGTGATGCGAACGTGTTTTGCCTTTTCTTGATAAAGAAATGTTGAGTTGTTCCGTTAGAGACCATTGTAACAGTGATAAATCCCTGTGAGACCATGAGAAGTATGCAATGGTGTCGACTAGCAAATACAAATGAAGATGTATGAAATTAAATAACAACATACAAACTAGAGATCTCCCTTCTAACACCATAAAACGGTGTATTCTGCTGACTTATATCACCATTTGGCTTGCTAAGTTTAGTGAAATAGCGTTACACGGTGAAGGTGTTCACAAATGCCGCATTAATAACGTTAAAGGTATTCTAGAGAAAAATATAATTGGTGTCAGATGGTCACTGATCGAGTCGGGAACAAATGTTGTAGGTGTGCGACACGTAACTCTATTTTGTTTGGTTCTCAAACACATTTAGTGGTAACGCTGCACAATCAGCTTCAAGACGAACTGCTAGATTGATTTGAACTTTGAACAAGATAAACTAAACTATTCTCCTCAGCGTAAGCTTTCAGTTGATCATTTAACGAGAACGCCTCCAACCTTCAACAACATCAACAAACAATGGTACAGGTTATTGTTTGCAATATTACACTTCTGGACATCCGTAAGCACACCCTCTTATGAATGGCACCAGGACACGAAGTGATCAGACCATGATGACAGACACGTTACACTACTCGTTCTTCTGTGAAAGACGACTACCTGGGAGTTAGCTACTATAAACGCTGTGAAAATGGAGGCATTGTGTGAGACACTGTTCTAATCGAGGTGACTGATCGTGCGACTTACTTTGAAATATGCATACTTAGACACACACAGGTGTTAAGTTGGAAGTTTACGAAAAGTGTGTGGTAGATGCTTTCCAGTGCATCATAATGCACAGAAATGGTATATCTACTTTGAGTCCTCTTAGACAAAGATGGTCAGTTTATAGCTGTTTGCAGTGCTCTCTGTGGCTACTTAAGGGGTAATATACTACCAAACTTCTGCTAAAAACACTTGCGAAGACTTGGGGATGTGATCGTTGAAGAACATACAATGTTCCTAGTGTGGGTGTATGTGCAGTTTGTGTAGATCCGAGAGTACTGCATAACACTAAGTTTCTGATAGGCATTACTGATTTTTCTATCTTGCTAAAGTTGATTAGGTTTATAAATGGTGATGAAAATTAAAAGAACCAGAATAACGCATGCTGTCAGCACGAGCCTCGGTGATTTTTTATACTGTGACCGTCTAGTGCAATGCAGCCGTGAGAGATTCCGCAACAGTAAGTGAAGACATTAGACTTGTTGACCAAGAATTTCATCCGTCATGTTTTACATCATGACTTCAATGCCAGGTTTGTACTCCTGAATACATACTCCCGATGTGCAAGAGTGAAAATGTGAACAGAATTGATGTAACATTTAGGATAATATCGCCTAGTTCATTTGTGAACATGCAAAAGGACAACGGATCTAAAATGCCACTTTGGATAACATCGACCGACACCAACCGTAGTGATGAATAGTACTCCCCAACTTTTGCGGTTTGTACACGTCCCTCACCACTTAGATAAGCCCAGGATAGCAAGGCGTCGAAAATGTCACACGATCCTAGCTTGGTTAAGAAATGCTTAAGTGGCACATGATCGAAGGCCTTTTACGTATTGAAAAAGACGATTGTTACTGTTTTGCCTGATTCAGTGGAAGTAGTATTACGATTCAGGATAACTACACGTCACACCCTATACAAGCGCTTACCAGGATGGGTAATAGGGTATTGTGGATGTAGGAAATCAATACAGTGGCCTTCAACTATCAGTTCTGACAGCCTCCATAACAGTGATGTATGCTTAATGAAACAACAATTCTTGTCTTTTTGCAATACGCCTACACAATGAGGCAGAATGACTTAAGAGTTCCTTTGAGTTTGAAAGGCATTGTAAAAAAAAACGAATTTGAACAGATTTAGTAGTAGAGTAGGAACTGTATCTCCACCTTGACCAACAACAATGAGAGGGGTCCTCTGACTTTGGAGATAAAGAAGGTTTTATCATATCTAGCTTCAAACAAATATTTTTGGCTTCAATGGGAAAGTCTGTGTGAGGCATAAGAAACTAACTTAATAGTTTCTAGCAATATGGTATCTACATTTTTAGAAGACTCAGCAAAGGAAAACTTGAAGGTTTCTCAGCTTGTTACGGATCCGACAGAAACACTGTTGTTGTGGAGAACGGGATGTGTGGTTTCACGAGCGCATTCCGAAATTCCGCGATACACAAATTCATTTATTCCAGCTGTGTCGTTATTAGTGTTGAACGTTAATTTATCGCCATCAATAGGTCGTAGTTCGTTCTGTGTTTACTATTCGAGCAATTAGAAAGCGGAAAACCTAACATTCCTCTATGGTTTGCTCTAAACATTTTAGTTTGATTGTCTGACCAGAAATGAAACCGGTAAACTTTCTAGACGCATGCTTGGGTTTGGATTTCAGCAAATTATGATATCCAATCACAAGTCAGTGTTCTACAAATTTGTCTGCTGCGATCGAGTGATCGGATGGAAAAACTAACTTTGTTCAACCCACAAATTTTAGCACAGAAGAAAAGAAGTTCCAGCCGATTTACTTCAAAATTCGACAATACACGCCGTTCGGATGGGTTATTGTGTACAAGCTGAGCTTACGCTTGACAACATGGTCGTCACTTTTTGGTAATTGAACTAACAGATTTGTTGATGAAGGGAATACCTATGTTGAATGCTTGAAAAACAGCTGGTTTGTCTTTGTCGGTGAATGAAATTGTTGTGTTCAAATGGATAGAAGGAAAGAATTTGGTGTGCCTACTGGAGATTGTATTGGATATCCTAGACACCTCTGACATGCTGAAGTCTTCTTGGATGAATTTGTGCTTAATGAACAGATTAGATATATAGTTGAAGGTATCAGTGGGGAAGGTGGTATCACCAGCGTTAGATGATAATGGACGTTTTATGTGTCATAGAGGAAACTTACAGAAACGAACAGTAATCGAGAGTCATATAGATGGGTACGATTTTTCTGGCTTTGTCGCAGAATACTGTGAATGAATGTTAGTGATCCGCATCGTGATTAGCGATCAGTGTGAAACGTTTTGCAGCCCTCGACTCAGATATGCGCAACAAGAGTATTTGATATACGTGATATCTCGATTTGCGGATTCATTAGGAAAACAAAAGACCAAGTGTGTTTATTTTGTCAACTAATGGACGGGCATCTGTGAGCTACCCTGTAAATCGAGTGTTAATTCGATCAAAGAAATGTAAGAAGATTTGGCCCACTATACCCGGAGAACCAGAAAATAAGACTATTAAGCGAGCTTAAATTATCTACATGATATCTGCCACTGGCCAGTTAAGATTTACATATGTTTGCACCCATACAAGGAAGCACTGAGATGGCAATACTATGGTGGAATGTGTTTCGGGGACACTAGTTGGAGAACAAAATCAGGGAATTGAGATGTGTGGTTTGCTAAATGGTATTTGCTTAAGACATATTTGGGATGGCCAGGTGGAAATGATGGTGATTGAGGGTTGGGCGCGTGTATGGAAAGTTTCCCAAGTTATAGGGATTAGACAAGATAAGACAAATTCACTAGGTTTCAAAATGAAGCCCTGGATGAGGCTTAGAGGGGAATTGCTGCTACCGGGATGTGAATGTGTTATGTACTTGTGAGAAGGTTAACAACAAAAGCATACTGAAACTTATGTAATCAAGCTCAAGAATATTCATTAGTCGTCTATACGCAGTGGAAATGCTCAGTTAAGAGTGGGTGTTCTTTATTGGACTATCAGTTGAAACACAGTAAGGAAGGACAGCATATAGTGTTACTGACATTATAGAGTCAAGAACTTGTAAGCACCAACTCAGAGGTTGGGAATACCACCATTAAACTTACAACTGTCGATTCTCGTGAACTGTGGTAGCCGAGAACTTTGCATATGAATTGCCGAAACGAGATCTTATCTGTAATGCTGAGCTTTGAACCGCAAGACCAAAATTTTGATGGAGGTTTCCTATAGTATTGTTAGATGAAGTTTGACTCAAGAGCAATTTCTAGTCTACCTGTAAAAATCTTAGTGTGTCATCTCGGTTAAAACAATATACTAACATGTCGCAAAAGTCTTTGTGCACAAAAGTGTGTCAGATGAACACAGAAGTATTCAACATCATACCACTCACACGTGAAATGCTTTGCACACGGTGAATTTTATAAAACCGATAGCAATGCATCTCAGCTCACGTATTGGTTACTTTTGTTTATGGTCCTTGTGAACGTGCCTGTCCTCCTGAATTTCAATCCTTTCATACAGGTACCACTCTTCAACAAGTTCTCCGCGTTTTCGCTCATTAGTTCTGATTAGACATTGATTATTGTTTTGTTCCAAGGCCAAACGGTTATTCTTCCTCACTAACCGTTACTCCCCTCACACTTTTCTGATCCGCTTCGGCAGTAATGTACAAAACGTAAGAACGAGCAGACTTCGAATATAAGCGTTAGATTATTTCATTTGGTTTCAGTACGTCGTCTGCTGTCGACCTCACAATGCTTCGAGAATTTTGTGACCAACAAGTTCCAGGGAACTTGCCAGTAAGAGATGTGGCAACAAACTCTGCCACGTGCAAACACTGCACTGTTTCCGGGCGCTCAGTTGGGGAGTATAACACAAAGTATTCACACAGATAAGATAAAAGGTACTGCCTACTTTCATGACCGTTTACATTTTAGCCTTATAGAAACCCGAAAGTGCCTAGCCAAACAAATTCTTATAAATTCTACGGTACCAGCGAGCAATTTGTGTTGTTTTACGAAGCTGCTTCGAGAACCAGATAACAGTATAAACTAACTCTACTTGCATTCAAAAAGCTATGTCTGTCTACCGTTACAGAGAATTTCTTCCCGCTAAATTCAATGAGAGATTGATCCTGTGATGTCCGAATTCTGGGATTCAGTATGTTATGAGAAGTTGAATCTATTTTAGCCCAAAAGAATGCGTGAACTACTGTTTGATAGCTACAAGCTTTACTAAAGTGTTAACCACGTTTATATATCAAGGGAATACAGTTGCTGTTCAGGTAGTTGAAAATCAACGGACAAGTAATATTCGCAAGCGAACGAGTTGATTACATACCATGATGTGAAAGTCAACCTTCTTCGCAAACCAGTACTGTCATAAGCAGGCAGTTTGCCACCAGTGTGAAAACATCAGACATTTGGCATGTGTCACAGAATTCTTCCTACTCCCTAAGTGATGATTCTTCACCAAGTTGGCGATCAAACTCGGACCAGTTTTTTCTGCACCAATTCATTATCATCACTGTTGAAGCTCATCTACACTGGACACTACATTTTATCAATATTCATCGTGCTCTTTGCATTAACCTAACAATGTCCACAATCTGTCTTCGCAACGATGTTCATCCATTTTTGTTCTGCTACGTATGTGGCGAACTCTTGTTCACCTTTATTTCGCGGTTAGTCCAAAGTCCAAACCTTCCGCAAATGGGTCTCCTTATTCGTCAAGTCTGGCAGACTCCTTATAAGTAGGTGGCCTACTTTTGAACTTTCATTTTCTGTTCGCACTCCCCAGAAATCTTCAATCGATCGGTTCTTTATTTTCGGAGTGAGCATTTTGGTTAACATGATCTACTCTGAGCGACATCCTTCCACCTTAGACTCCGCGAGCTCGTTAATTATGATCCCGGGATTGGGCTTGCTTGGGTGAAACGTCACTGATTTTTGGACACAGTTCACAAAAGTCGCCACAACTGTATAGATGCAAACCTCCTTGAGCAAGTCGGTACTAAAATCGCCGACCATATTTATGCACGACCTAGTGTCAAAACTTATGACACATTAAAGCTGTAAATTATGATTCACCTCGGCAATTAATGACCAAAACTTGACCCAGGGGGCAGTGGATTCCGGCTAAAAACCCTCATCGCAAGCTCTTTTTCAAATGATACGGCTCCAAAATCGCAAGGTCAGTGGACCCGGTCTGCGATAACTGTGCCATAGAAATCTACCAGAGGAATTCCAATTTTTACTTACATTTCCGATTTCTTTGTCCGATTGAACAAGAGGCTTACTGTATCCAAGATAGATCCAGTTCGGGTCTACCAACAAACCTATATTTTCCACCGCCACCTACAAACCTTACAGACGCTGATGACAGAATGGCATTTATGGCTTCCAAGAACGCCTGAATATCGTGTTCAGCGAGTCACCGTTTTCAGTTCAGTTTTGGTATTAAAAGTGAGTTGTGATACACGTTAGCGTTTACAAGCTAGTAAGACTGACCACCTGAAATTTCACAGTGAGGTAAGCTATGAAGTTCTACTTCACTTCATCAATCAACCTTTAAAATTAGCCTTAATCAGTGAAGTTTGTCAGAAGTATCTGTTAAAACATGAACAGTAAATAAAGCTGAAGGAGTTACATGCGCTAAATCGAGCACCAGAAATTTTATCGGCTATTCCATATGCGAAGTAAGCAACTGAAGCAGTAACCCAGATAAGTGGCTCATCAATGTCTCAGTTTACAGAAAATAAAACTAGCCGATGGTAAGACATATCACAGTGGTTCTTGCAACTTCCGGAACATTGACTTAGGAACAAGGTGAGTCATGCCGTTTCATATGATGATTTTAATTCACGTAGTTTAAATATACAACATTTTCACTGTCGTCAGTTGAGAATGAAATAAACGTATCATGTTGTGCCCTGAAACTCTGTTGTCCCGGGCCTCTCGCATTGAAACAGCTTGAGCATTTTGGTTTTTTAATTGACTATCGCGTGGCATATACGAAATATTTTAAATATTTCGTATATGCAAACTAACAGTGAGATTACTCTAGGTTATATTTTCAGGGCCTCTAGAATCGTCCACACAGATAATTCTATTATGTAGTCAAGGTCGAACGTAGCGAACCCTCAAAATGAGTGTAGCATGACACCACTGATTTATGGGGCGATATCTATGAACTGTATCCTCCAGAAATACGGATTGTTACGAGGTCTCAGTTGAATAATTTACATACACAACTTCGTTTGTTTTGATGTTGTGTTAAATAGAAAACGATGAAATATATGCATCCGTTTTCACAATTTCGGAATAAGCTTGACACGAGCTAGATGCTGAAGTGTTTAAGGAAGCTGACAAGTTCTTCTATCTGACTAACGTTCTCTCAAGCACTTATTTGGGACTTACACATTGTACAGTCAAACTCAGTTAACCAACTTCATTTTAATCTAAGCAAGTGGAGCTTGGACACAGTGTGGTGGTTGCAATCGGAATATTCACACACGTTGAGATTCCGTCCACTCGTTCATCCGGCCATACAACGGGAAAACAGCTGAAGAGGAGTGGAGGTGTCTTGTGCTTAGTGACCCCTCAATGATAACACTACTAGTCGCTCTATTCTATCCAATACACAGAGATGGTGGGCTTTAGAAATGGAATTTGACACGGTCAGTTAAAAAGCTCTATCTATTCTTTTGTGTGAATAGCACCGCAGCTGCAATTGAACTAGGAACCATTCTGAGCCTTTATCACACTCAGCATAGTTATTAGTCTCGCTGCCATCCGGGAGTACTTCGTAATCATCCAGTTAGTATAAAGTCAGTACCTTCAAGGTATTGCCAAACAACCACTTCATTTTCTGGACAAAAGTTTACTTACATCCCCTATGGAAAGTAAACATGACTACGTCCTCTTCCAGAGGTTTTCCTGGTGGTTTACTGGTTTAACAGACTTGATAAGCCTTGCAGGACGCAAACTAAACATGGACCTCTCTGCTCTTAGTTTGCACTCATTCTCCAACAAACCGACTGAGAAACTCTGAGTAGGACGGGTGAAGAAAGGTCCATCTAAAACGCGCATGTATTTGATTGAAAAAAAGTTTATGAAGGTATGTTTTGCTCTGCGCACGTACAGTGCGTGCAAGGTAGTTTTCAAATTGTCTTAGGGGCAATAACACAAGAAGTTGTGCACGTTTAATCACTTTTTATCCAACGGTTGTTCGAATCAGTAAACTTGGTGAATTACAGGATTCAAGATGATTTTATTTCCACCTATTGCTTTTTGCAATATTTTCTACCATGTACCCTCTGTGTCTGGTTACTAAAAGCTGGTCCAACTATTAGCCCACTGTAAACCAGTAGGTTTTTTCTGACTCACAAATTGCTGATATTAGAACTCAAAATAAAACAAAATTACAGCCACCTAAAATATGAGTAGGTATAAAATCCAGTGTGCCACAATGACACTCGCGAAAGCGTAACGTAAAATAGATCATCTGATCACTTGTCTAATTACCTCAAACTACTTTAAAAAGGGTTTCAACCGTAGCTAATGTAAATGGTATTAGTGTGCCTTAATCGAGTGACAAGATTTTCACTAATCATCTGACAGGCTTTTGGGCAAAGCGAAACAACTGTGAAAGAAATGGCTTCTTCATCTGAGTACAGTTTTCTTTTCACAATTCTTACTCCTTAGTACAATATGCTATTTCCATAGATCCACAGTTAACTCACCTACTTTCAACCAGACATTATCCGACTGGTTGTATGATACAATCGTTGCAGCACGTTGTTAAGGTCAGCACTGTATTTAGTTTTGTTGTGACCTGAAAACCGGAATTTTGTGAGGACGTGTATGCTTGGTATTGTTAATCACTATTTTCAGTTCTCAGTGAATAGACGTTGTTTACCAAGCAGTGTTGCGTTTAATTGGCTAGTTACGTTAACATGCTCATTCGTAACCCACGAAGTGCGTTTCTCAGAGCCCGAATCTAGCCAGCCAGTTATTTCAATCTTCTCTCGATGCACAAATTTGTAAAAATCCCAACAGTGTGACAGACAGTGCTCAAACGAGGACAGGATGCTACAGCTACTGAAATTATCTGTTAACAATGCAGCCATTTAAGTGTAGTCTTTCTAAACTTTCTGGACGTTAACAGTTACCCTTCCACTTTAGTTATCGTGAGCACTTGATCCCATAAAACGTGCATATACGAAATTTGAGCAGTTAATTCCAAATGAAACAGTTGAGCAGAAAATGCTGCGTCTGCTGAAATGAACTTCAGCATCATCCATCTACCGTAAAAGATTTGTGGACACGGACCGCAACAATAAGGCTATAGTAATAGGATTTTCCCGACACCGAGTTTGACACACGTAAACCAACGGACGTTGTAGTACCACACCTTAGTAGTTCATGCCTATTTGTACCTAGGTATCATCTATTCCTCAGACTAAGATGCTGACACAAGAACTGCCTGTTTCACGGTATAATTAACAGTCCGTCTGTAACTACATTGACACTTACTTCGGCAAAACATATCAAGCCTCACAACATCGGCTGAGGGAACAAACTTCTGAATTGACCGCAGATTCGCTAATAGATAGTACCCGACATGATGTGGACAAACAACCTGAGCGCTGTTTCTTAACAGTTAGAGTTCTGATGGAGAACGGCCATCTGGCTGATCTGACGACAACTGCCAGTTTGCTGGTGCGTCCGGATACGTTCGTCATCCTGAAGTCACCGGAAGCGCTGATTGCTGTGCTTGTCATACTCACCTTTTCTAGTTCAATGTTATTAGCATCGAATTTCCAATTTCGACCTTTGAAGGACTAGTTCGTTTTTTCCGCTTTATTCATTTAACTATCTTTGAATATCATCCTTGTTCTCTATTGTAACTGGTGTGGTCAGTAGAAGCGATGCTAGTGCTTTGCAGCTTAATATTGCTGACTTCGTAATACAGATACCACTATCAATACAAATGGTATCAAATAGAACCAATTTACTGCGGAGGCACGCTTCCGTTTACCGACTGCCAAACAGTAGGAGCTACTCCGATATCAACTAATGAAACTCGTGACTGCCACTTGATCTGATAATTCACTCAAATGACGTCCCCTGACTGCCTCTGCCGTTGTCCTGTAGACAGAATATATTGCTTGCTTTGTTTACCGGTTCGGTGAAATGGAAAATCCATCATTTCCGAATCGTCTCTTAGATGGTGAGGTTTAATGTGACCGTTCTGAGGATCGCTGACTTATGTGTGTAAAATGATTTCATGTCTGCTAGTTCGCTGGACTGAACCAAGTGAAAACACTAACTTCTGCGTTGTGGTTACTGAAACTATACAGTTTACCTTCGAACGTGTGTCAGGTTTTCGGCATTATAAAAGTATCCAGTGGGTGCTGTGTAGTCTACATCCCCGCAAAAACAGTCCTGATGGTTTATCGACCGAATATACCACTTTCCATTCCGCCTGGAACTTTGTAATTACAGTGTAGAAAATCATATACACCTGTGGCTTACTTACTACCCCCCAAAATCGTCAGTTTACTGTCGAAATGAACGAGCCTTTACAGCAGTGGACCACAAGGTTGCACATTGTGACGTCAACCCTTTATTAAGTTTATACACGAGATATCACAGATTTTCAATTCCTGTTGTCATTATACTTTGAAGACAATGATGTTTGGTGTACGGAGAACAATGTTGCTGGAAATGAAAAGCTACAGAGTGATTCAAACGTATCAAACCATTAGGACACAAAAGCCAACTTCCTGCATACATGTCTTCTTGAGGGGCACACAGCTGAGTACCACTTCGAAAAAGCATGATTAGGGCACGATTGTACAAGTAACTTGAGTCTATCTGCTAGAAATGTGCCATTAGCCAGGAAAGACAGCTTAGTTCCTGAACTACTCACCAGACTGATTGGACGATTTTACGCATGATCAATTGACCAGCGCATTTTGATGTGACTAAGCAAACTAGCCATTTGTATTTCATGGAGGATATCAAGATTACTGAGAGGATATAATATATAGCTACAGAACAGGCTGCGACATCACATCTCCTCTAACATATCCAGACAAACGGGCAAACCGAGGCAGTTCCTAATGAGTCATCGACATATCCGAAGAAACTTGGTTTTGGTATGAAGGGACCTTCACCAAGCCTACAAGCTCCTGGAAAAAATACTTGTGTCCAAAAAAACTAAACGTCTCTAGGACTAATCGTCGAAGGAACAGCATCAGATGAGCCGTTTGACTGGCAGAGAACACCCTTTCAACATTCAGGTTTACCCAGTCTCAAACGACCTGTCGGTGTATATGGTACTCCCGTCATCGGTATTTTTTCTAGGGCACAGACTCGGTACACCTATCCGGCAGAGATGACCCATCACTCAGATAACCTGTTCACCAAAATGATAGCGGTGGGATGAAAACATTCTCCAACTTTGATGCTAGCCATCTGCTGTCTTGAGCTTGTTGCACTGTGTTCATTGTATGTTTGGTAGGCAGCAGTTAGATTTTTATACTTCACAATATTCTTCGATATTTCTTCACAGGCGTTTTAGCGCGAACATTTGAAACCGAAAAAATTTTCTCAACTGTCTTTTCCGTCCATAATGTTCAGCACGTAGTCTCGTCTACGTGAGTACTCTCAACTTCTTGCAATCCGTAAACCTCCCGTAAATCTTGTTAGGCATATAGTAGTATAACCCACGGCGGTTAGGTCTTTCTAATCTGAGTAAATTGGAACATTGATTAGTAGCTTACTCGAGATGTTACTTTAGTTGCTCACTCTGCAATTGGAATAGCAGATTCACTTTCGGGTTTTCGTTTTGCAACGAGCAACTATTTCATTTCATTTTAAAACCGTCAACATGTGCATTTGTCAAACTTTATTAATTGGGGCTAATTTGGGAAGTTGGCTGACGGAGTAAAGTAGAACTTCGAAGCTTCTCTCAATGTAAAATATCACGTGATCCACCGCACCTGTTCCTTAGCACAAATGTGAAAGTCCAGTTATTTTATGGTGTTATTTTAATTGGTGTTTTATATACAGATGTTATTCGAGGTGTGAAAGAACATACTTTTGTTAGCATTGTGAGCTACAGAAAATATGCCTAGATGACATAATTAGAGAGAGTTTACCTTGAATCTCTTAATCACTTGTTTGCGGGTTGGACTAGTAGTCTGCTTTTCGATGCAAGTGATGGAACCGACTTACCCAACGCAGTTTATGGTCAAACGAACCGGACTGCTGTGTATATGCTTAATACTGTACATGATTGAAGATTCTGCCGTGAACAAAGGACAGCTTCATTTGACGAGTCGTACAGACACCGCATTTTCATTTAACCCAATTTTATATTATTAGTTCTAGTATACACCAATCCGTTTTCTTTTGTATTCCGCTGGAAAATAACGGGTTTCTACTGTCATGTTTTGTAGCAAGTCAATTTCAACCAGGCTTGCCTGTACTCACCACAGAAAATTGAATATATCGAGAAACATTCCAGCATGTATTCTTGAATTAATACAAACCACATCATGGAGCTGTCACACGTGATGGATGTGGGAAATGTCATTGAGAATGATGACAACCGAACAGTTACGTAGGCAGTAATCTTGGTTCTTACAGACTACATAAGTAGAGCGAAGTTCCATCAAGGAAAGCTTGGATATGGCAATTCCTAACGGTTAACTTTTGGACACTGCATTCACTCCCCCTACCGCAAAGGTCAAGGGAAAACGCATCCTGTTCACCTTTTCTGTTCTCATGAATTAAAGTCCAATTTTTATTTAATTCCTTGAATGGGTGAACGTTCACATTTTAAAACCTGACGATTTGAATTTTCTTTGGTACTGCACTCCCTTGACATTAAAAGGTAGCTACACTAGACACGACAGACTCCGAGACAGGCTGGGTGGTTCAACATCATCAGTGTCTACAGTTTCGGTAGAAGAAGCACAGCAACTGAAGTTATCGCAATGTCAGTAGAAGTATTCAACACTCGCAGGTTAGTGGTTACATTTCCAGCCATTTCATTGCAGTTCCTTTCGGTTGCTCACAATCTTGTATGCCAAATAAGTGACTCAATGATTTGTTTGAGTTGGACATGCTGTCCATTTTACCAAAAGCCACGTGAGGAGTCGTCATGAATGCATAAACATGCAATTATTCTCTGTAGAATGACGGTAAACAAATTGCATGTACACTTGTTGCGGCAATTCTCCATAACTGTGAGATTAGTTGAATTTCTGCTAAGAGTAGCCAAACGATCTATAGCTCACAGCTTTTTAATTAACATTTATTCACTTATCGTACAAATTGGTAATACCAAAAAATTGCTAAAATCGAAGTGACCATAAATCTTTTTGAAAAATGTGATGACAGCTTAAGTTTGATTCAGAAAGTTGCATAAAATAAGCGTATGCTCCGAGAACACCTCATACTTTGCCATATTGACGGAAATTTTATTGAACCAAACGGCATTAATCAGTATGAAAAAAGCTGCTTCTTTCAGGTAACCAGTCATTAGTAGTGACGGTAGCGAAAGATTTGCAGTTCAGACCTCAGATAACTGATATCACAGTTGGATATTACTTTGCCGGTAAGCTACACTTGACTGTAATAACCGCCGAGGCTGATTACTCAAGCAGGTTTCAATCTGAGTTTCGAACTTATACATCGTTGTTGCGGAAAATTATGAGTCGCCTCATATTCCTACCCATTTTGTCTAAAAGCACGGCTTATGTTTCTTTCTACGAACACACTTTGCTTTGCAGGCGGTTTGAAACTTCCATTTATTCCACGAATTTATTTTCAGTACTCAACACACAATAACATAATGCCTGGTTGTCACAACCAGTTTTTACATATCGGTAAAGTTTCATATTGACAATTCACCCGTTTTACTGCCTCGCCAACGTTAAGTCTGTCCCCATGAAACACGATTTCAAAACATACATTCCATATTGATCTAGCCTGGAAATGTAACATTCATCAGGGTGAATTGAGAGAAGACTCACTGTGACAACGTAGACATTTCGTTTTTCGCATGATTTAGTTAGTTTAAGAATACTGAAATAGGTTCCTTGCAAGCTTTGCAGTTGCGGCCAAGAGTTTCTAGCCATTTTTATCTAATAATAACACGATAAATTAAAAGAAGTTTTTCAAACCTACCTGTTCTGTGATATCCTGTTGTAATGCCTTGTCGGGCTTACAGGCAGTGGGCGTACCACACAATGACCCAACTTGGTCAAATCTGGATAGGTGCGGTGAAATAACGTGTTCAGCTCTGAGAAGAATAGGTTTAATAAATTTTGAATAAATTTGTGAAATTATGTCCACCAGCTGCAGAAGCGCTTCTGTGACATCTTCTTCTCCAATTGTGTTCAATAGATGTTTAAATATTTCTGTGAGGTCGAATCTACCCACAGTAGGCACTACGGCCTTCAAAGTTTCAATTGTTTGAGAAATATTTCCTTGGGTAGGAACCGTTTGCTTGATTCTTTCAAAATTCACCTTGTGCCATACCGGTAATAGCAATTTGGTCATTTCGGCAAGGTCAGTGTTGGCAAACATCGCAGATACGGTTCTGACCAGTTCACCCATTTGTTCCCAATTATCCACCGGAATTACCTGTTGGATTTTTTCTAACAAATTTTCAAGGGAAAGGCTGCTGACTGCAGCTCGGGCAAACTCGGCGGCGGTGTCTGTAACCCAGGTTGGCAACATGCTGACCACACTTGCCGTTAGTGAATTTTCATAGTCTGGAAAGACTGCGTAAACGATGTCTTCCATGGTCACCTGTGAAGCTGCCGACTGGAATACGTTGCTCAGTTCCACAATGTTCGTCTTTTTCAGTGCGGGGCTGATTACTTCAATGACTTCAGCCCAGTCAAACTTCCTTAGGACAGGAAAAAACAAATCTATTGCTTGACCAATTACGGAATCTCGTGTAGATATCAGAGTTTTGAAGAAATCCACGAGATCCGTTCTGGCGAGAATGGGGCTAAGCACTTGCATGAGTTTTAAAACGTTTGTCTGTTCCAGAGCTGTTGCGACTTCTTCAGCGTAGTCAGCAATGAACGTGGGCGAGTCTTGGGAGTGCGACTGGAGAAAACTTCGCAAAGACGTTAGATCTGTGCCGGCAAATGCGTGTATAATATATTGAAACAATTGATCGAGTTGACTGTTTGGCAGGATAGGCTTCAGAATCTCGATCAGTTCATTGAGATCTGTTTCAGACAAATAAGACATGAGGTTACTGAATATTGTTAAGTAAGTGTTTAATTTCGAATCCACTTCATCCGTTAACTTTGTTGGTCTTGGGCGAATTGACTTCTGGGACGGTTGATGCTGATAAGTAATCGGTACTGTCCATCTGTGTCTTCTGTCGAAATGATTTTGGCTATCGAAGTAACTAACTGGTTTGACCGGAAGCCGATTTGGCCTCATCCAGTACCTTCCCATAGGAGCATGTCTGTCATGTTTGGTTTGTTGGACTAATGTTATGTGTCGTGAGTCCGGATATGGAATAAAACCATTGTAGTAACGATGGTTAGAATTAACTTGTGAAACAGGTGTATGCAGATAGTATCGTCGTGAATTTTGGTAGCTCTGTAAGCATGTAAGCCATGTCATCATGCAACAGACTTTAAAAACGGTGGACATTGCAGAAGCTAAAATAGTTAAAACACAAAGTAACTCAGTGGAAACATCCGCTGAGAATAAACATTTGAACTGATATACCCAAACGTGTATGACGTGATGCGATTACACAAATTAACGGATTACCCGAACAGGTGGTTTCGGCTGATCGTTAGGGTTCAAGCTTTTGTGCGCATTTGGTCGACGTTTAAATACAAAGCACGTGTGAGTAGGTGTTACATTCTCGCATGTTTGTCAACAAAGTTAAAAAATGGTGAACAAAAGGTACAAAATGAAACAAACCGCCAAACGATTGGTTTATGGAGCATATCGCATTTGTGCACTATGCTCTCATTGGATGAATTCGACGTCAATAACTCCTTCTAGGTTTTCGGGAAAGGTTTCGTGAAATCAACAGCATCTTGCTTACCAAAACCATATCGTGCGTTTCTCTATATTGAATGAGTTTTTGTTCACCCACACTAGTGTAATGGTCGTATGTGCAACAGTGTAACAACCATTTCCGGCCCGCTGGTTGTAGTCATTGCTAACTGTCAGTCAAAGGCGGCCTGTCCATCCACACAAACCACTTATGGACTGATTGCACCTGTTTTAAAACTTTTTCTCACCACATGCGATACTTACAGAACCGATGTCTGAGATGATAATCGTTTCGGCTCCTATATGCGATGTTTGCCTATTCGAACCTTCTACAAAATATATCGCTATGAGCAGTCTAATAAACAAACAGGCCGGTCAGGACGAATTGTCAGGTAGAGATTGGTGTAAGCATTTTTTTCTATGAAACTTAATTTTCAGGTCAACAGATTGAGAAATCCAGTTTCAGAATTCCTGTTAGTTAACACAAATGTGGGTTGGATTATATCAAGTTTAGGGCAGTCTGTCACAAGATAATAGCAGAGTACAATGTTTGTGCTGTCAACTGCGACAGACTGATAGAACTTATGGAAGCTGCTCTAATATTTTCCCAATGATTTTGGATGTTGTTTACTGCTACTCAACCATACAATTTGCGATTTCGGTTGCTTGATGGTGCTAAATGTGCTATGATTTCTTGGTAGCTCTTATTAACACCCACATTCTCAGTATGTGGCCATTACTGTGCGGCTTGCTATAGTGACCGTAGAGTACTAGCGGAGTTGTCGAATCAGACAGCTTTTTGGGCTCTGTACTCAAATCACTGAATTCGCTCCTGGTAACCAACAATTTCTTGTATTCCTGTGGGATCACAATTGAGTCTGTTTTGTATGCCAATAAAACCATGCCACATCACTGGTATTCGCTGAACAGTAAAATCATACACAACCAAAGGTGCAACACGAAAACAAACAATTGGTAGGGACTACTGGCCAAACGCACTCTTCTTCCAAATCCTTAGTGGTGTCTAGATGTGCTGCAAAGTAATCAGCTAAGAACGTATAACTGTTCAACTTACTGCGGGATCTAGTATGTTATGAACCGTTATCTTGCTAAAAAGTGCAGTACACATGCTGCATACTGAATTGGGATTAATGTTCATTATATTCGCTCGCGGGGTTTGAGGAAAGTATCATACGTTTCAATGAAACTTTTCATTTTGGAAGACCTCCTTCCTTATTAAGGTGTGAACTCCACAAAACATGCGGTATTGAAAGGCGACCACTCTAGTTCTCCACCGACCGCCTTTTGGTGCACTCGATGATTATAACTACTATGATCTAATTCAGAAGTTTGGTAACATCACTGCAAGTTTCAGGAAACCTGAGAATGTTCGGGTTACAATTAACTGTTGTTTTGATGAGTTACTGTAGTACGTGTTTGAGTAGACTGTTTTAAAGAAAGTCATCTCTACCTAGGAAAATATTTTGCAGTTTTGACATTTCATACCGTTTGTACTTATACCTTGACAACTAATTGTTATCGTTATTGTTTTCTAGTTTTATCTTAACATTGACTGCTTTGTTACTTAGTCGCTTAGGCCACTACGTGACTGGTGAGCTCTCACAGTTCTGCGCGGCGTTTTGTTCGATTCACTTTTGGACATAACTCACTGTTCATGAAGACACAGCGAACACTGATAGTGAAACGGGCTATATTCTGTTGCGTTATAACTACAAATAACTAAATGAATATAGCACGCATAATGTTAGACAGTGATTTCAGGCCGATTTCAAGACTAGGCAAATAACAGCTTATAGAGTAGAACTTTCGTAGGTGGTACAAGTCTCTTTCTTCAAATTACCAGAAGAGGTCAAGGATCAGCTAGAATATGTTTCTACCAACTTCTCAGCCTGCTCTAAAGGTTGCAACCATAAAACGTACCAGAAATCTAACAAACAATGTTGTTGCATTCTGTGTTCAAATTAACTGAACTGGGTGCTTGCTGCCTATTTAAACCACTGGACCGTATGAAAATTCGTTTGGGTTTTCTCAGGTTAGGTGATTTTATCCCCAAAAAACTGTGGACAAAAAATTGTCGTCAGCATTATCAAATGTATCGGCTATCATGGATAATAAAGGCATAACCGATAAATTGTTCGTCCTGTTAGGTATGGTGTCTAAAACATTTCCAATAGAGCCAATTTGCTGTTGCAACCACCACCATTCTCTCGTTGTCCACTACAACCCACTTATTGATTGTAACATTGCTTTTGACAAAGAAGGTGTGACTCTGTATGGGCAACAATCCTATGCAGAGCAACACACCTAAAAGTTGCCCGTTTAAAAGCTTTGCGCTACGAAATTGCAGCGGCTAGTGAAGGTGGTGTTGATACCACCAAAAATTTTGAAACAAATTAAAAAATTGCATTTAACCCTGCACATTGAAAGTTCGTTACCCATAACAATCGAAACCATAGGCTAGCCAGTAAGAGCAACGAACTCTGTCAATCAGAATCACAACAGAACTGTTGCATAACGTTCACACTCTCCTAACCCTGGTCTGCTGCTATGATTGCAGGGTCAAACACCACTTGGCGGCACCGATTTTACTGCACACTTTTATACTGATGGGGTCAGGAAGCGTTAGTTGGTTGACAACACCATTACGTGCATGGTAAAAGACATCCAGTTAACGGACGCATCAATCGGTATTCGATCGGTTATTCAAGCAACATCGTCATTGGCAATACTGCCGACATAATTGCCACCACCAAATCGACTTTGTTTGCTAAGACTATTAATTAAAACTTGAAGCACACACACAGTTCAACTGTTTTGCTCGTTTTTGTCGGCTACATCCAGACAAACTCGAAGTAGCCATTTAAGCGTAAATCGACCTTCAAAAGGCTCCTGAGCAACACCATTGCACATGGTATCGAAGAAATCTCTTGGCGATATAGGGCCATGCAGTAACTACCGTGCCTTCAACCACTGTACAATCTCGTGTACCGCACATCTATGAGTTTGCCTTAAGCCCGGCTGGTGCTGCGGTTCTCTGGCGTGTTTCTTTGCCCGTACTTCAATGTCCTAATTACGACCCTTTTGTGATTTGATTAACATGGCCACTGCCCAGCAGTGAACTGAGGAAGTGGAACTTTCTATCTGTGATTTCGTAAAATTGTCTACCATCCCTTTTTCGATAAAAGCGGGCAACATCTATTACGACATTTCAGGCCATTTGTTTCGTTTACTCATCGCCGTGATGTTTTTGACCGTGATTGGCCCTGTCAAGTAGATTGGGCTGAAATTAATTCTCTACTAACAATATAGTTTGTCTTTGTTTCTAACAATGTCTCGAATGTAAAAGAAGTAGGCTAATCAATCATATAGTCAGCACTTCTGGCACATTCCTGCATCTCGGCACTCGTTTTTCATACGTCCACCTTAACACCATTGGCTCCCTACCATGTGCCAGTAATTGTGATTACATACTTGCTGCAATCCATCGTTTTGCTCGCTGACCCATGGCCGTACAGAGTACGGACGTTTCATCGAAGATAGTCATCATAGATTCCTTAAGACATTTGATTGTTACTTATAGCCTATCACTTGCAGTTAATAATGTTCGAGGCACCCATCTCCAGTCAATTTCGGGGCATTGCACAGTTGCTTGGTTTTTCTCACATCAAGATGACGACTCACTTGCAAACTAGTGTTCATACGCCACGGTGCTGACAAAATACCACTAAACCCACGACTCTCGGTCCAGTGAGACTGATTAAGCGTGTCAAAACGTTTTCATTATCAAAGGGTTAAGACAAAACGAATCCACACTTGTTGGCCGACTGGAACCAGCTTACACGTAGTACAAAGTACGAGTTGATTCACGTGGACTAACGGCTCTGAGAAATTAGTTTTTTAGGTCTCTGAGGGTATATATATATTAGTTTGATTTGCACCTGATGAATAGGTGGTTTCTTTGGTCGCAGGACGAACGGATTTCAGTGACATTTTGATGAGTCATACGGAAGGCAGAGTTCACTATTTTACAGGTTCAAACTCATCTAAAATATATATGGATTCCCATGCGCTTTCGAGGTAGTATTGCTATTGAAATTTTAAAAACAATGATTAACGAAAGAGAATTTCAGTGAACGAAGGAAGACTTAATTAGATATCCGAAGCAACAACCGTAGTTCAGACTTGCAAAAGAGAGGGATTAAACATGTACCAAGATTCAATCTAGCGAATGTGTTACGACCAGGCAAGCAACAAATGAACCGGAGATTAGTCAATTATTCAGTCACTGTGCTGAACTAAGTCTCTCAGAAAAGATGACAAATGAGACCTTGGACACTGCATATCTTCCACTTATCATACTCCCGTTTAACTGACTGGGTACTGGATACTTGCACTACCGTTTCCATTAGCTAGTTTAACTGGTGGCAAACACACATAGGACAGCAACGCAGTCTGCGCTGAATGCAAGGCATTGCTGGTTTGACGTCTATGAATTAACGCAAAGGATGTGCATGGTGGTCATTGCGAACATATGCCAATTTAGGTAAAACTCATTAGTGAACTTACGGAGAAATACCCGGTCTTCACGTTCTCGTCTGTATTCTTTTGCAAACAGTTTAAGTGCACAAAGTCATATCGAATAGGATTTCTAAGAAATTCTATGTACCCGTTCTGTGACTTCACGTTTGACCATCTTTGTCGTGTTGATATCCGCTTCAAGAAGAGAGCGTGGACATGGTCATTAATTTCTAGGTGGGAGTGGAACTAAGTAGTAAATAGTCCCCTGAATGCTATCGGATTAAAACTGCTTAATCGGTAGCTAAGAACGTTCAACTTGTACGCGGACCTCCAGCCAAGTGTGTTACAGTTAGTGGACTGAAAAAGAGACAACTGTTGATAATTGTCCTTAGATCAGCAGCTTAGAACCACCCAATTCATAAAGCCTTGTATTTAATGGTGGCGAGTGGTATAGCAGTTTGAGTAGTCCCTTGTGACGGATTATCTAAATCATCTTATGGTGTCTCTTTATACTGTAATGTGTGGATGCCATGTAATGTTTGGGTATCATTTGAATTCAGTGAAATTCTGGGAATTACAGAGCCTGGAAGGAATAGGTCAGTCAGTCAGGGTCCAATAATGCAGTCCTGAATAATGCAGTCCCGCTGATGACAGGATTACATCGACGTGGACCAGGACAGAACGGTTACACAAACGGTGCTTAAGCCACTCAATAAGATCATTCCAGAGGTGCACACTTCAAAGTTTGTTCACTAAGATCAGATGATTTGTACAAGTGAAGACCTTTCCGAAATAAGGGAAAAACAACATCTGCCGCTGCAATAGAGTCCATTGTAATCGTTCTTCAGTACAACGCCCTCATGAAGATTGTTTGACATGATGCAGTTCCACGAAATCCTTGTTGAACCATGCACAAATATTCAATATGCTTTACGGAGTCCCATGTAGCGTCGCCAGTCCGACTTCCATAAATTTATAAATTGTTCATAGCAGTATCACTGCACGACAGTTTTGAATAACAGCATATCCTCTTGCGTTTTCTACTCAGTCAGAACTCTTCTTACCCACAGAAGCGGATTAAGCAATGGGAATAATGTTTGTGACAAGATTTGCGACAAGAAGCTGTCTTGCCCGATAAAATGCTGGAAGCAAACAATGCTTCGCAATCCTTGGAATTGTGACACCCACTTACAACTCAGAGCCATTGTGATTCTGAGCAAAGAATAACGCGCAGAAGGCAGGCTGTACATTAATGTAATTATCGAAAATCTGGTTTCTGCCGTTTTTCTACCTAGAGTTTTCCATGGCTTCAAATTACAAACACTCCCTTGATCATTTACCATTTGACTAAGCATACCACGACAGCGGTTGCACTCCTAGTTGGGGTCATTTGAAAATGTTTGTGAAAAAAAACGGAAAGTATTTCGATGGTAAATGAGAGCTACCGAGTCAGATGTGTTGAAGACTGCAACCTAGTTGCAACTAATTGGTTTTTAGTCGAGTCTAGGCTCACCTTCTTGGTTTCTGACGTGACCTGCAATATCAAGCGTCAGATAAACTTCCAGTTACAGTTTGGCGCAAATGACGTGCTGTATGTAGTGATTGTATTGTTTAACTGAGCTTTGTGTTAATAATGTTTAACTGTGTGAATGCGCTCTGCATAATACAGTTCATATCACCATTTCGTTGACGCACTGGCAGTGTTATTGCTATTGCGTAGAAATTGGCGCTGGGTTTGAGTTAAGTACACTTACGTTCACTGTTGCGTGTTGTAAACTACTATAATTACACCACAATACCTTACTATACGTGAATAGTGAAGATAGAACATGACTGTGCGTCTGCATACCGTTTAATCATCTACCGGGTTTTGTCTGTGAATCGTAAACACGCATCGCCAGTTTACCACGCGATGTCAAGGTCAGGGTCTGGAAACACGCCACTTCTCATCAGTTTACGATCAAATCATGTCGGAACTAACTAACAGGCTATACTGAAAATCGAACATGAAAGCGGTTGTTCACTCGGGAAGAAATGACAAAATCAACGAGGGGCTGTTTGAAACGAGCTAGACTGCTGTCCAGAGGGATAGTTCGAGTTGTGAAGAGCCATATTTAACCGAGTACTACGTATCTCTTGTTTTTGACATTAGTTAACTCCGCCGGTTCCAACACAAACTAGAACCAAATACACATCTTTTTTTTCAAATAAACTGAAAATTTCGGATTTGTTATTTTCTTAACCAGTGGCTTCTGGTTGCTGCTATTATTTCAATGATAGACTAACGACAAACAACTTTCGAGAAAACGTTTTCTTATAATGTGTTGTTTCCAAACCACACTCAGACTATTCGTAATTTAGAGTTTAAATAACTCGTCTACATTTCTGACTGTTTTGCAGTTCATTACACGATAACTGTATCTAAAACAACCTGTTTTCTAGAAAATAAATAAAAATTTCTTCACTGTATACGTCTACTTTCGATTCTATCAACCTATTAGTAACAAACATTTTAGGAGCCATTGGGAGTGCTAATGTGCCTGTAATTTAGGAGCTGTGTTAGTTCAAAAAGGTGACGACAGGAAGCCAACGCACGACTTGATCACACATGTACAAATTTAATTTTGAACGGAGAAATAAAGTACCACCGAGTGAATATCACGGCCCTGGAGATTGGGCAGACAGAAGAAACTTTTGGAGCGAGATTGATGACTATCATGTTAGCTACGAAGATAGAATAAATTTATAATTCTTGGTAAAACGGGGGCGTTGCAACTTTCATTGAGTATACCACAGGCAATCCGCAGATTGCTTCTCATCATTAAAAAAATTACAGGTCGAAACGCACACATATCAGTTTTCGCAGTCAGCCTTACTACAGAGATCTGTCTTCGATTCGAGTGGTTTGGGAAAACGCAGAATCATACGAGTTACCAGAAGTTGATTATTGTAGCTCATACTCAAGCTACGAGAGTACTGCATCATAAGAGTGATATGAAAAACTTAGGCTGTTTGATTGTAACCAACCCAGTTGGTACAGTTCTGGTTTGCTATAAAATAAGTGGTATTGTATCGCTGAAAATTGTGGAAAAAATGTCTGTCTTAAACGCATTCTACTCAACCGCAGGATGGAAACTGATAGTTCACGTTCACTGGATTCCTTTTGCAGCGAATGTTTGTCCTCGTTGAACCAGAACACATTCTACATCAATTTCGTTGTTCAAAATATTTCTCCAATGTCGATTTAAAAGACGCTTTTCCACAGATTCTAGTTGGTGTGTTTTCCATTGCTGTGGCAACCACTAACACTTCCTTTGGACTGTTTCGTTATAATTTTTCGCCTTTTGGTCTAGAGATATCGCCTGCCATGTCTCGTGATGTTATGAATATCATTATAGCCAACCTAAAGGGCGTTCCTATGTAGCAGGATATCACCGTACATGCTCCAACCATGTTCATTCGTAGTGAACGACTGTATACTCATCTTGGTCGTTTTATACTTTAAATTTGGCAAACAGTTCATTCAACGGTAGTTTTTGTACATATAATTTAATACGTTTGGAATTTCTGGTTGGTGAGCGTTGCTATTGTGCTTTTCCCCCAACATTTTTCACGTTTAATTAAGGCATCCATTCGAATGACTTTTGATGCGTTTCACTCTTCACTGCCTTCCCTTCAGTATTCCTTTTGACTTCTTTCGAATATTTTGAGACGACAAAACTTTTCACTCGATCTTTTTTCTCAAAATGATTTTGTACTTTATCTTGCATACATCAGCAAAAGCTTTTAGTTCTTTTCATTTTCTTGTCTTTTAACTGAGTACAACTAGGATATGCACTAGGCTGTTATTGATAACGCAATAAACAATTGTATCAAAATTATTACGGAGTTGGAACTGGTTACAATAACCAAGGGCTTGAGCTTACGTAAGGTGGCGTTCAGGATGATCACCACAAAATTCCACATTACTTACATCTCGGGAACAGGGATGCTATGAAGTTGCGCTTAGATTGCTGAAGCGAGGTCAGAGACGTGACGGTGATCGTTGTATGGTGAAGTTAAAAGTTGGGTGAAAGATCCGTGTGATACCGGGAAGCAATTGTGCAAACATGGAGAAGAACAGACCGGTGTGCACAAATTTGGATTACGTTACAAAGTAGCTTTTACTCAGTTTGGACAGCATGCAAAAGTGGTACAAAAGTTTTGCTGAAATGTGGTGAGGTACTCAGGACTAGAAATCATCCTATGATTAAATAAAGTTCTTCACACCTCATAAAATCCCACTACAACAATAAACTGGGCGAAAACCGCCAACAATCTGCTAGTTGACCGGAGATGAGATGATCGGGGATGTATAACATACACCAAGACTATGAAGTTTAGATACTTCACCGTATGCGGTATGTCGCAAAAACTACCGATCCAGTGTACAAAGAATCCCTATATTCCACTTCATTTCATCGTTCGTTGTCGTTGGGTTCACGGCAAGTAGTGTAAAACTAATTGATCAAAGTTTGCTGTATCCGAAATACTTCTGCTTATTCCTTGTACATCCCTGAAAGCAACCGTGTATTACGGTGGTGCAGGTTGCATATCTTCAAAACGAGCACTTACAACCTCACTCTCAAACAAATCAAACACGCACAATCAAGTGAAAATGGTGGAGCTATATTAATATGAAAATTTTCAAAAGCGATTCACCGACATACCGCTCCGCATGTAGCCTCATGTGAAACGTTGTATCCGAATGTATGTAAACTTTACTCAGAAGGAACTTCATGTCGTTTCTAGCCGACTCTGTTGTCTAACAGTAACTGGCACGAGTAAACTATCCAGGCCGTCATTTGATCTGTTTCACGAAAGACTGCATCTCCAGTGACTGTGTTCAGTATAACAAAATATGTGTTCCCATATTAAACTACAATCCCCTTTTGTTAAATCGCTCAGCTCAGTAATGCAAACCTTCAGGTGGGCTGTCATATATTCTCACAATTTACTGCAGTACTGTTACTAACGATCATATAATCTTTTCCAGGATGGACCAGAGTTTCAGTCCTCACTAATTATTTACTTACATCTCGTCGACGTTTGCTTGCAGAGAGGCTGTATTAAAGGTTAGAACACAAAATTAACTTACATGATTTGAAGTGGTTGGCATCAAATATTTGTCTTCGAACTGATGACGTTCGTCTTCAACACAAAGCTCAGTCACCGACCCTTTTTACTGTAGTTGTCATGAGTACATCATACATACGGAGTGTATAATGTTATGTTTGTGATTGAACAGGATAAGGGAATTGTTATTGTCTGAAATCTTGATCCAGCGGGACCACTTATTCACGACAGTAAAACTTAGACAGTATAAGTTTCTCATATGCTTCAAGCTCAGCAGTCGTAGATAAACTAATCGTCTATACCGTTAGAGGTCACAATGGAAAAATGCAAGTACAGCTATAACCACCAGGTTTTATCTATCTTGGACCTACGTCCGGGAAACAATGTCTTCCACACTAATGACCGATCGTTTTCATTAATCAGTCATCCAAACAAACGACACGTTTGGTCGCAAGGCATACATTCTGAAAATCGTATTCAACATTTTAAATATTTCTATGACAACTGTCATGCTTCTACATATCTATGGTATCATGGTTAAAATACGTCAATCACCGACCCGTATTGAAATTTTATACTGTGCTCACAAACAAAGTTTATATAAAATATGAGACGAAAACACTCATTTAGGCAGTATGCAGATTTGCAAATGAATTTTTCCACCGCGAAAATGTCTTCTAAACGTTCCGTGTTTAAAAACTTCTGATGGATCACTTAGGTAATGCGGCACTACCTGTTTAGTTTTTTGCAGGGGAGTTTGATTATTAAAATAAGCGTTCTGAAAACCACATTGCAACCGAAAAATGAACCCAAGTCCAATTTGCTTGGTTTTGTTTTGCTTTAATATATCACCTGTGCTTCTCACTTCCCAGCACGTTCTGACTTTTTGGCTGATGAGTCTCCCATCAGCTCTTTCTTACTCACTACTCCCTGCACTCCTCATGCAGTCCTCGGTTCACTTGATGAGCTCTGAACATAGGTTCTTATCACGCCACCTCTCTGTTTATTCTGATTTGTAAAGCCCAAACTCACCTTAAAATCTCGCACAGCTGCCTTCGATTTTGCAGCTAATGAGGAAGAAACTGCTTCCCTCCCACGCACCGCAAACCTACGTTCCATAGGATAACACGGAGCAAGTGTCCTCTTGATGAGTGATGAAAAGGCTTAGCCGCACAATCTTGCCTCTAACTTTGTCAATAGCCCCGTCCTGTTATCGTTTTACTCCCCACCACACCAAGACGCTTACTGATGTCACAGCTCTTTCACACAATAGAAGTTTCACGTAGGGTAAATTTGAATCGGTTGAAGTCCGCACCTCAAGATACTGTACCGTCTTTGCTCCTGTGTGAGAAGTTATTGCTTTACCAGCTCTTCTAATCCACATCTCTCTTGTACCCGTCCGTATCTCAAACGTCTCTTGTCACTGCTAAATTGAGGACTCTAAACACTGACGGGTCTCCGGGCGATGATAAAATCTCACTTGTGTTCACTTCAGGTATTTCCCCGACATCCTCTTGAAGCTAAGCAGAAGCCATATGATTGGAATTTCTCCATTATTACTCCACAGTATGAGGGCGGATGACACTGGGGTCCATCAGAATGCCGTCCGATCAAATTGGTTATTGTGTTGAAAGTTTAGGAAAGCTTCGTGAGCGACGCGTTCCACACTCAGTTAGAGGCCAACTGTCGTCTGCAACATTCACAGGTGGGTTTTGGATAAAGCCATCCATGCGTCACCAGTTTCAGTCCATTCATGAATCATTTTGCATGAGCTGCTAATTTCAGTAGGGAAACTGGAAAGGCCCTCGTGATCCACAGTGGGTTGGGCGCATTACTTCGAAGTTACTCTGATACACGAACTAGATAACCAGCTTTCGTCTCACTTATTTCCCACACGCCCCCAAGAGCTAGTTGCAAAAAGGGTGAGGTTTCAAACATTCCGCGATTTCTCTACAGGACCGCTCCTTGAGCAAGCTAGCCAAGTCATGTACACCAGACTGAAGGGAGACATATTCTCTGTAATGATTGTTCATCGTCAGAACACCAAGCTAGTCACTGGCCTGAGGCATGTGACTTGCAAATCACGACTTAAAGTTGTTGGTCTGTATCCACTCAAATGTCAAAAACTCGTCGTGACCTAATTTTATACACTTTTCCTACAGCATGGGATTCCTCAGAGTTCTCAGTCACAATGACTAGTAGCGTTCTACAAACTCATCAGAGAACATAAACCAAATCCCCGACTACTCATCAGTAATCTAAAATATCGCCTTGCAGGTTTAATGAGTTCAGTGATCTCCACCTGTCTTGGAAGTCCTAGTCGCGGGGTTATCGATTGGAGTTAACAGGCAGTAACTGTGTCTCCTCTCGAGACGATCGGGCAACCTGAT
>QNGE01003381.1:3045-19905 GCA_008508345.1 Paragonimus westermani | reverse complement strand
CCGCGGGAGAATTGGATGCCAGTTTGGCAGATCCACATTGCAGACTGATGAGTAGTATTCTCTGAACACCTCGGCAATCACTTGGGGGTTGGAGGAGGTTTCCCCGTCTGGAAACCACAGAAAAGGCGCTGAGGGCTTAGTTTTTCTCTAGCGGCGCACATACTTGAAAAGAACATTCTTATTCCCACGAGCCACCTGTAGGATTTTTTACCGTACCTGTTGGGTTTGTGACCGGATTTCCCGCTTGCACCTGTTTCGTACAGAGCGAAAGGTCTCTAGATCCTCTGGCGTACGCGTTAGCTTCTGCTTAGGAAATAGACGAGGACGTACTTCAAAAAGACGACGTATGTTCCGCGGAAGTGGTGCACGAGAGGAGAACTTCCATAGTTTCCGAGGACCAAATACCTCATCAGCTTCCTGAATGAGAACTTCGGAAGAAAGTCAGTTCAAATTTACTGAGTCGGATGTAAGGCTGAGTGTGCTCTAATCGTCCTTAGTACGTTAAAGTCTGCTTTCTGGAAGTTTTGGAATGAAGTCTTTGTTACAGCGTTTTGGAGCCAGTAACAGATAAAGTCAAAGTATAGTAGCATGTGGTCACTATGCCCTAGCGGTGGTTTGATGACCACCCTATCTACCAGGTGAGCCTTGTTCGTATTGACCAGATCGAGCAAAGAGGGTGTCTGCCCTGGACGGTGCCTTGTAGGTAGATCAACATGCTGTGTCCAGACTTTCTCATGGATCAGCATTGCCAAGGGTTTCGAGAACCCGCAGCCACAGTCCTAATGAGAAGCCGCTTTAGAGTTGTGTTTGGGTGCGTTGAAGTCACCCATAATAAGATGGGGGAAACGGTGGGTGGACGTGAGTCTGTCAGGGTGGCAAGGAAGGCTTCGTCGTCGAATGCACTGCATGACGGCGAACGGCACATAACACTAGCAAGAAGCGCGTCACGTTTACGAAGTTGGAGTTTGATCAAGAGCGTGTCGCATTTCTCTGAGAAGGTAAAATTTTCTACGACAACTGGCACTGGAGGCATCTGGCTTAGGAAAACGGCGCAGCCTCCCATGCGTCCACGGGAGTCCGACCGGTATAAAGAGTACTCAGGGACATGCAGTTCATTATTACTGATATGCGCGAAAATCCAGGTCTATGTTAATGCAAGAATGTGAGGGCTAGTGTTGTGGACCAGCTGTCTGATTTCTGGTATTTTGTTGAGAAGGCTCAGACAGTTGGTGCATACGCACTTGAAGGCTTCTTCTCGTTTTGCTGTGTGCGAAAGCAGACAGAAGTGCACGGGGAGGAGTTCGAGAATGTAGTCTCAATAGCAAAGGGGGTTGCGTAACTGGCGTCCGTTGAAACGGTTGTGAAGGTACTCAATCAACGTTTTTGTCAGCGTAGGTGAACTCGAGATGATCCCTAAAGATCGGGCCCTGAGAGAATGCGCTGACCTATCTTGAAGTGCTCATTAGCGCTGCAGGGATTAAGCGGCAAACCTCGAAAATTCCCGGAAAAGATGGTCGCCGGATCTGTCGAAATTCGTTTTCTACGCATTTCTTCTTATGCCTGGTATGATGCAGAACAACAAATACATTGAGGCATGTTTGGTTTGTTTGGAGAAAGCCGATTCGAGATTTGTTTTGATTTTGTAGTAACCAGCGATCGTGTAGCTTCTTTAAGGGTCCCGGCTGCAACCGTGTTTCATCGCTTGTCTGTTCTCTACACATGATTCTGTTTGCGCCTGCTATAGGAGGCTTGATATGGACTCAGGGCCATTTTTTCAGCCGTGAGACTAATTGCTAGCAGCGAGTGCTTACTCCTTCCCCAGAGTCTCATATACTGTCTTAGTCATCAAGGTCGTTTAGCCTGGACCTGTACGAGTGTTGTTCAACGCACTCGAAGTTTTCACTCACTTCTCACCTGGCGCGTCTGTGATTGCTACCGAGTGCTTCTTTTCTTTCCTTCCTTGGTTTCTGCCGTTAGTCCCAGATCAGGTTGAAGCTAATTGCTTATCATATTTTCTAAGAGTGCTGGAAAAAAATACAGTTGGTTTTTAAGCCCAACGCGTTTTTTAGGCCGATGTCTGATGAGACTACGTTTCGACTGCTCTTCGGGAAAAGCATTTTAGATTGTAAGTAGACAAGGGTCGAACGCATACCCACTTGTCCACTAAATTTGTCACTGGTGTGAAAAGTGAACAATTATGGTGAATTTCGTAACACAGCTGCACATATGTAGAGTTTTTTCTTGGTTTTGTTCACTTACGAGGCTTCACCATTGTACAACAACGTTTTTGCGTCATCTCTGCAGGTTGTTCGAATTGATTAAAAATGATCTGGCAATTACAACAAAGTTTTGTGCACGCACGTCTTTCTGCTCTTCTGCCTGTGGCGTAGTGGCTTGGCGATACATCAAGGATCTCCTCCACTTTTAGCTCCGTTGTACTCCGAACATCGTCGCAGCGCCGACCGCGTCTCAGCCGCTCACAGTAATCTCGGAATATCCTCGCTTCCCGGATATTGGTAATTTGGAATGTTGTTGTGGTGATCTTCTTGGACCCTTTCTGTGAGTCAAGCTTTTTATTCTTATAACTTGCTAAACCCCTGTAACTATCCTGTTGCATTCGTTCATTTTTGGTTACTGAACTCGGTGAAAAACGTCTGCATTCACTTAGGGTATTCTGAGACTGTTTTGAACCATCACGAATTGGTGAGCTCGAATTGGTCGATTTCTCACATTTTTCCGTCTTCATTATCCAGCGAACTGGTTGTTTCCCCGCCTTGTGTGTATTTTTCTCGGCGTTCGATTTGATCACCACAACTTCCCTATTGCCCCATTAACTTTGCGTGTTAAAGATCGTCCGCTGCTGCTATGTCCGACTACGACGATTCAACTGAGCAGCTGACCGCATCCGTGCACATCAAACTGTCTGCATTTCGAGTCAGTAACCTCCGTTCGTGGTTCGGACAAGTTGAAGCTCTTTTTCGAACGAGGCACATTAAGTCACAGACCATGATGTACTCCTACATAGTTCAGTCCATCCCTACTGAAATCGCCGAAGAGGTCTCGGATCTCATTGACCGCATGTCTGAAAACCAGCCGTACGTTAAGCTGAAAGACGCCTTAATTAGCAGGGTAGGTGTTTCTGAACAGCGGAAGCCGGACCAACTATCTTCCGAAATTGAGCAAGGTGACCGCAAAACATCCCAGCTGCTACGACACATGAAACAGCTTCTCGGAGGCAGAAAGATGGATGACACCATTTGTCGACAGTTATGGATGAAAAATCGACCATCATCAACTCGTGAGNCTTATATATACATATTCATTATTATACACAATTATTTGCACATACATACGTGTATATACATACTCGTGTGTACACTTATATGTGCATATAATTGTATTTATTTGTGCTTTTCTCCAACCCCTCCGGGATAGCCCATTGCCCAATGAGAAAATTGCACCTCAAGGTCAGTCGGTGCATTTTTAGTCCATGCCAATTTGAGTTTCGCGGGTACGAAAGGAAATGCGCTCCCACCTTCTCCCGGGAGTGACCTTGAACTATTTGAAAAATTGTTCATCTCACAACCTTGTAAAAAATAACTTAGCCTAACATCCCATTTTTTAAACTAAATCTGTGAACCCAGCGAACTGTCTTCTTCTCTGTTACGTGCGTCAGCGTTTCATAAACTACAGTCATTTGCCTTCTGACCACGTCCTTTTTGACAGCAGGCTTCACCTTTGTGCTACTGTTCAATTATTCGTTTTTGTATAGTTTGTAGATATCTGCCGCGTATAACCCAGCGTGCTTCTCACATATGCGTTGGAAAATATATTTTATCATTAGTCTTACCGCCCGCTGCAGCCGCAAACGAATGGATTCTGAAAATCAGCAACATCTAGAAGTTGAAAAGTGAGGTGCTTTCCGCGTGGTAACTAATCGTTTAGAGGTGAGGCGCGACACCTTGCAGCTTAGTAGAATATCGCAGAAACTTTCTCAGGTTTCTTTGATTCAGATGCACTTGTGTGTGAAAAACTCTCTTGACATGGTCTAGCGTTCATAGGTTCTCGTTCAACGTACCTTTTGCCAAATTGGAGCCGTGTTGAAGGTAAATGTTCCAGATACAGTTCCCCACCACGTAGCAAGCGGTTTCGCAAAAGAGATCCAGCAGTTTATCAGTCAGCATTCGGTTAAGAATTGATGGAACCTCTACTGCACTTAATAGGAGCGAACACGACTCCTAGCCACTGTTCCAGCCTGCCTGCATTCCTGAGGAGTCTGAAACTTTTGCCGCATTATTGAACTCCAGTTGCAGCGGAGTTTGAAGTGTCCCACTAATGAGAAACCTTTTAGAAGCTTGAAGTTCATGGAGACAAGTAACTCGGCATCTTCATGACGTGGACCATAAATCACCCCGCCAAAGAGACAATTTTTCATGCATGGCTGCTTCTCTTCGCTGACCCTTTAGTGTAGAACCCTTTACCATTACTAACCAACACATCACCTTCTGCTCCGTCAATCTTTATGAACTCAATTTTATTCAAGTAATGTCACTGCTGACCTAGATCCTGTGGGAACCTACAGACCAAATAGTATACCTTTCATAGTGTGCTTCTCGTTAGTCCTAACCGAGTCCTCCATAGACAACGGAACTAACCTGAACCTTGCTCCAGCATATTTTGAGCTGTGCACCTCAGTGTGTCAGGGTTGTCAGGCAGAATCGAACTGTGTCTGTATGGCGTACATCAACGGGGCTCTGATTTACAACGGTTGTTCGAAACGCCGTCAAAATAAACGTTAGTTCTGATGAACACTGTAAGAGTTCTCACAAGCCAGAAAAACTCCAAGTCGTAAGCATTTTTGGAGAAGATCACTGCTACTGGACAAAGAATTCCGTCGCATGGATCAAGGTGTTACGCAGCAGACGGCGATGTCGACCTCTGCAACCGCCTTCACAGTGCTGGCCTGTCACTGGGCAATCAGAAGTTGTATATGACATATTAGGGGCATGAAACGAGGTATGCTAAGAAGGCATTGTGGGAATCGCCACCAAGGGACATGTGTGCACAATTATCGTTGTTGATGAGAAAACGTCTCTCAGCTGACTGTTGCTTCACTTCACCGAGGTCAGCTTGTTGAGTGTTGTGGTCATGGGAGTTCCGGATTTACAGGTCATCCTCAAAGAGCAGAGGTTGACTGAAAATCCCCTCAAACACGTCGTGGGCATAACTCAGAAATAGGAATGAGCCAGGACACATCCTTGTGGTATACCCAATAAGATGGGTGAGAGGGTGAAGAACTCAGCGCCGGCCTTTGCAGAAGAGGTTCTAAAATTATGGACAGAAATGATCCAGCGGTGTATACAGTCCCTGCTGCCGTATGCCCCCATTTTCTGCAGACATGGGTCGTGTGGATCCCGGTTGGATGCCCTAAACTTATAAGCTGTTCATAGAAGAAGCGCCTTCGTTATTTGGTACTTATTTGGTAGGAATACGTGCTGAGATACAGAGATCACAGTATTGACTGAGAGGTGCTTTATGATACCTCGCTTAGGCAGGGTCCTCGTGGTTTTACACGGAACACTGGTCAAGCTGGTTGTTCGATAAATGACGGGAGAGCGCCGGTAACCTGTCTGATAAACAGGGGTGGAGATGCTCTCCTTCTACTCCTTGAGATGAATACCGGTAGAACGAGTAGTGACGAAAATTTGTGAAATGGTTTGGTCTCCAGCATTATTCGTGGATCAACCTGTTCCGCTCTCACTGAGCTAAGTATTATACTCAGAAAACAAATCTCTATCGGAAAAAGGCTGGAAGGGCTCATTGTCAAGTTGCGTGATAAGTACGGCGTGCCCTGAAGATCAGGCGCAACTGAAGCGGCGTCCATGTAGGCTGTACGGGATGATTTCTTACACTATCATACTCGCCGATTAAAAGGTAACTGCTCCCAAACCCCCTAACTCATTTGTCCGATTCAGAATCGAACACTCAGGTGTGAAGAGGAATAGGTTCATTTATCACCACCAGCGTTACCCTCCGCTATATGGGCGTAATTTGTTTGCACTGACAGTGATCCCATATTAGAAAATTCCGCTGACAGACGACGTTTCAACCCAGGCCCTTGGAGAGTTTAAAGTAGGATTAAGTGGATGTCTCTCAGGAATCCCAAATGTTGTTGGCCCCTTATTTACAACCAAAATGAGAAGAATTTGATAAGGCAGTACACCCGTTCTGTTGTGGAATGTCCTTCCATGTACTACGTATGACTGTCTTCTATTGGCATGTTAGTCCTTTCAGTAGATGCCTGCGTTGCACGTGCTTGCGACTCACTGATGTTGACAGCTGGACTCCCTCATCGTAGTATTTTCTGATTTTATCTAGTTATTATTTTTAGCCGCGTGCTTACACTAACGTCTGACCCTTGTCTTAACGGCTCCCCAGAAAGCTATACAAAACACTCTTATGATATTTACGAGAAGCAGAATTTAACGCGCCAAGAAGCTTACTAAATGCATCCAACCTCGAGTACGAATTGGTGAGCTCGAACGATCATCTTCTTGAAGTTTTCATTTACAATGCTGACGAAGTAGCCCTTCTTTCGTCACTATGGAAGTCCTTCCTGCGTTCGCCGCTTCTGTTTGACACTGGCCACCATCTTGACGTAAGTTCTAGTTATGCGGTAAACCAGATGATCTAGAAGCCCCCCGCAGCATGCGAAACAGGTGAAAACAGGAAATTCGGCATGTGCACCAGATGTAAAAAGCTCTAGCTAATTGTTCGTGAAACTGAACACTTTTGTAAAAATTCGCACCGGTAGAGAGTAAACAAACAAGATGCGCCTTTTCTCTTCAGCTGCCGAACGAGAAAACCTCACCCAAACTCCAAACGATCACCGAGGTTTTCAGTGAGTATCAGTCCGCGGTCTGGAGTGTGGTTCCGTCAAACTAGCAGGAAAGGGATGGTAAAACAACCTTCCGAACGTCCCCTCAACAGCCGGCTTCTCTGCGAATGATGCTCAAGAAGATTTATTCAAAACTAATTCATATAGATTAGTCGAAACCGACATGGTCCATCTTGGGCTCCTCAAAGAAGCGAACCTCAGAATGCCGGAGCCCTCCAGAATCCGCCTAGACAGAGAATTCGTAGCGCCCTCGTTTTGAAGGCATGAAAAAGGTCATTGTCACACTTGCATCTGGCATTCACCTGCCCGCTACCAACCGATAAGCCTCACTATCACCCCAGGCAATACGAGAAGCCCTTTATTAGAACTTCAAAGTCTCAAGCATTTTCTTCAAAAAGGCTTTTGTATTTCGGCCCAGCATGGCTTTCTTTATGACGGGCCATGCACATTAACGTTTCAGTTTTCATGGATAGCCCGGGAGGAGTCGCACTTTTGATGCCGTCATTGGTTTTGCTAAATCCACCGATCGTGTCACGCACAATGCATATCCCTGGTCACCAGTTCTCTCTCACCCTGAGCGTTTTCCCTCGTTTGGGATGTTCCTTCTGGAATCGTACCCCCTTCATGGTGACCTAACCTCAGTATGCAAAACAGTACATAACCTTTCTCATCCACCCCGCTCTTTATTTGGCCTTTATTCGGTACATACCATGCAGTGCCATAACGTTCGAGATAGTCACACTTGTCATAACCAGACGAAGGTTAGGTCGACTGTTACTATCTGGATCAAGTCCACTCACCCACCGTTTTGACGTACGTACTTCACGGCAGTTCTCCTGGGGAGTATGTGGTATTGTGCATTTGTATATGTGAAAAATGTCCCTATTTACAAAACAAAGTTTGGGCAATCTACCCACAGCTTGCTTCTAACTACCCATTCCAGCCCCGCAATATCCATCAGATGCTGACTGCATCGTGACACCCTAGCACATACGGGGTGGATGCCAACAAGTTCTGGTCTGCGTTATCGGCAGATCCATTGGATTTCCTTTGAGTCAGGGTGACTAGGACCTTCACCCTCGGACCGAGGTGTATACCGCAGAACAAACGCCTTCGCAACGGTCCTGTTCGGCACAAGGCTCTCTCTGGCCACAGTTATCGTTCTGTAACACTCATAACAATGTCACTAACAAACAGGAAGTAGTTCTGGATCTAGAGGCGGGCGGTAAAACTCGAGAATATGCAACGCGCAACCGAAACCAGCGAGCGCGCACGAATTGAATTTGAGTTGTGTAACGCGGCGTGCTGCTGACGCCATTTTGGTTTTCGTTTGTGTGAGTCGTGTGCGTGTCTTACTGGGCCTTTGGCTCACGTTTGTTTCTGTTATCTCCTTTTACAGGAATATCGCTGGAACCCCGTGCTTCTGAGGAACGCTGTCCCCCGGTGTCGCCACGTTGCACAAAGTGGGTTTTCGAGTGTATCTGGTACACGAAGCCAGAACGTCCGGCTTGCCTGTTACAGTTGTGTAACGAGGCATGCTGCTGTGTCGTCGGTGCCGTTTTAGCTTACGTTTGTGTAAGTCGTGTGCATGGCTTAATGGGCCTTCGGTTCATGTTTGTTCGTATTGTTTCTCTTTTCAGAACTGTTGTTCGAACCCCTACTTCGGAAGAGCGTTGTCCCCTGGTGCGTCCACGTTGCCCGAAGGTTGGTCCGCGAATTCACGGGCATCCAGAGTAGATTCGGTTGGCCAGCATGTTACAGGCGGGGTCGGTTTCCTTTCATACTCGGTAGAAAATAATTGAACCGGTTGGCCTGCATGTTACAAATAATTGCAGTTTGACCTTGAACATTGGTGACCTTGCCCTCGGGCCGTTGTTTGGTACACGACTGCCTGAACTTTCTGAACATATGTAACGCGCAACCGAAACCAGCGAGCGCGCACGGATTGAATTTGAGTTGTGTAACGGGGCGTGCTGCTGTGTTGTCGGTGCCGTTTTAGCTTACGTTTGTGTAAGTCGTATGCATGGCTTACTGGGCCTTCGGCTCATGTGTGTTCGTATTGTTTCGCTTTTCAGAACTTGTTCGAACCCCTACTTCGGAAGAGCGTTGTCTCCTGGTGCGTCCACGTTGCCCGAAGTTTGGTCCGCGAAGTCACGGGCATCCAGAGTAGATTCGGCTGGCCTGCATGTTACACATACTACCAGAAATCAGGCAGCTGGTCCACAACACTAGCCCTCACATTCTTGCATTAACATAGACCTGGATTTTCGCGGATATCAGTGATAATGAACTGCATGTCCCTGAGTACTCTTTATACCGGTCGGACTCCCGTGGACGCATGGGAGGCTGCGCCGTTTTCCTAAGCCAGATGCCTCCAGTGCCAGTTGTCGTAGAAAATTTTACCTTCTCAGAGAAATGCGACACGCTCTTGATCAAACTCCAACTTCGTAAACGTGACGCGCTTCTTGCTAGTGTTATGTGCCGTTCGCCGTCATGCAGTGCATTCGACGACGAAGCCTTCCTTGCCACCCTGACAGACTCACGTCCACCCACCGTTTCCCCCATCTTATTATGGGTGACTTCAACGCACCCAAACACAACTCTAAAGCGGCTTCTCATTAGGACTGTGGCTGCGGGTTCTCGAAACCCTTGGCAATGCTGATCCATGAGAAAGTCTGGACACAGCATGTTGATCTACCTACAAGGCACCGTCCAGGGCAGACACCCTCTTTGCTCGATCTGGTCAATACGAACAAGGCTCACCTGGTAGATAGGGTGGTCATCAAACCACCGCTAGGGCATAGTGACCACATGCTACTATACTTTGACTTTATCTGTTACTGGCTCCAAAACGCTGTAACAAAGACTTCATTCCAAAACTTCCAGAAAGCAGACTTTAACGTACTAAGGACGATTAGAGCACACTCAGCCTTACATCCGACTCAGTAAATTTGAACTGACTTTCTTCCGAAGTTCTCATTCAGGAAGCTGATGAGGTATTTGGTCCTCGGAAACTATGGAAGTTCTCCTCTCGTGCACCACTTCCGCGGAACATACGTCGTCTTTTTGAAGTACGTCCTCGTCTATTTCCTAAGCAGAAGCTAACGCGTACGCCAGAGGATCTAGAGACCTTTCGCTCTGTACGAAACAGGTGCAAGCGGGAAATCCGGTCACAAACCCAACAGGTACGGTAAAAAATCCTACAGGTGGCTCGTGGGAATAAGAATGTTCTTTTCAAGTATGTGCGCCGCTAGAGAAAAACTAAGCCCTCAGCGCCTTTTCTGTGGTTTCCAGACGGGGAAACCTCCTCCAACCCCCAAGTGATTGCCGAGGTGTTCAGAGAATACTACTCATCAGTCTGCAATGTGGATCTGCCAAACTGGCATCCAATTCTCCCGCGGAGACACTCCCAACACCCCATCCTGACAGCTGACCTTTCTGTGCCCGACGTTCAGGACCTCTTGCTTAAGATCAATCCTTATAGTGCCATGGGACCAGACAAGATCCATCCCCGGATCCTCAAAGAAGCGGCCGTCAGTTTGGCGATGCCTCTCTTCGATCTGTTTAAACAGACACTTCGGACAGGCACTCTTCCGGAGGCATGGAAAGAGGCCAATGTCTCACCTATATTTAAAACAGGCGATCGTCATTCTCCTGCTAGTTATCGACCGATCAGCCTTACCAGCATCCCATGCAAGATAATGGAGCGACTGTTAAAACGCACTATCTTTAAGCATTTCTTCTCAAATAACCTCTTCTCTTCGACCCAGCATGGCTTTCTTCCTGAGCGGTCATGCATAACTAATATGTTAATCTTCATGGATAGCCTAACAGAGGCCAAAGACAATGGTCATATCTCGGACGCTATCTTCTTCGACTTTGCCAAAGCCTTCGACCGTGTCCCACACGGTCCTCTGTTGCATAAACTAGAAGCCTATGGGATCCAAGGAGAAGTTCTCCGCTGGATAACCTCCTTTCTTGGTAACAGGACTTTCAGAGTAAAAACCGGTTCAGGCCTTTCGTCCCCATCCCCAGTCTCTGTGGGGGTCCCTCAAGGATCGGTACTTGGTCCATTGTTGTTTCTTATTTACATCAATGATCTCCCCGATTTGATCTCTAGCAACGCTCTCCTTTATGCCGACGACTTAAAAATCTGGAACGCCTGTGACCCCAACGCATTGCAGATTGACCTTGACCGTATAAATTGCCGGTCAGATGATTGGAATCTCCCTCTAAACGACAGCAAGTGTGCGCACATGTCACTCGGAGGAGACTTCGGAAACGTATTCGTGATACATGGTGCACAGAGTGTAGTAGATATCACGAAATCAGACCTCAAAACAACCTAGGAATCTGGCTATCGTCTGGTTCGTCCTTCTCTTATCATCACCAGCTGGCCGCCGATAGGGGTTTCATGACTCTCGGATGATCAAAAGAACCTTCCCCCGGATTGACAAGCACGCCTTTCACACGCTTTACAGAGTCTACATAAGACCATTGCTCGAGTATGCCAATCAATTCGTCTACACCGGTTTGAAGAAAGACATACTCGCCATTGAACGTGTCCAGCGAGTAGCCACCAAAATGGTCACTGGCTTACGGTATCTCTCCTACGAGTCTCGCCTTGAAATTCTCGATCTTTATTCACTTGAGTTTCGTAGACTCCGCGCGACTTAATTCTTACACACTTTCTCTTTAGCACAGGACTCGTGCAACAATTCTTCACCCTAGTAAGTGATAACAGTCGAAGAGGTCACAAGAAGTTCTATAAGCTTCGACCTCTGACCTTCCTAAGATAGCAGTTCTTCTCTTATAGGGTTATCAACTACTGGAACGACCCTCCACTAGAGGTTGTTAGGTGCTCTTCTAAAGACCGTCTCAAAGTGTTATTGGATTCTCACCAACTTAATAAACCGTTAAATTAATAATTCATCCTGTTTTGCTTGGTTATTCCCCTCTGTTCTTGGTCCTTTCTGTAACCCCCAAGAGCGGTGCTACATCCCGTTTTCAATGACTGCCATTCAGGTCAACAGAAAACCGCCGGACATCGAAACGAACAAACTGACTGGATCCGGGTAGATTGGGCCCCCAGCCTCGAACCCGTGTATAAATAGCTGAAATCGCTGAACACGAAGAGCGGGAGCAGATAACCAGCTGTATGCTGCCTTTGGTTAAATTACGCCACCGCACCATTAGGAATCTGACACTGATTGAAGTTGAAAATGCAGCTGAGAGACTGTCTGCTTTAATTGACCGGGGACAAGATGTTTGCTAGTCATTCGGCGTGGTAAATTGCTGGGACCGCATCAGGTCATTTGTAGGTCTAGTGACTTGAAATGAGTATGTAGTGATCACAACAGTCCGATAAATCACCTACGTTTGTCAAGTCGCAATTTGTGTTCTGCTACGTTTAGTCACGGTCCTATGGTGGTGTATGTTCTGAAGGGTCGTGCTTTTACGCAAGCTGTGCATACACTTTCTGGCATCAAACAGTCACTTTCTGTTGATAGTCTAAACCTGGTTGCGAGTGCGTCGGACTCAGACGCCCTCCAGAATCTGAGAGTTAGCGCTAAAGTGAGACCTGTGGGTGAACATCCTAAAGAGCTATATCTTGTCTACTACGATCCAGGTGTCGCCTGGCACCTCAGAATCGCACACGAATAGTTAATTGAACTGGCACGAAAACAGCAAACGAGATATTTGTTCAGCGTACTGCGAGTATTTTGTCGACTGAAACCCATGGTTGCTAACTCAAATCCATCGGTGTGCATTTCCTGATACTCGGCCATAGTTCTCCCGCATCGCCCAGTTATCTTGACCTCATCAATTTGACTAGCAATGCATGGCTCAGGTATTATACTTGAGCGATACTGCGGTTTACATAAGTCTCCCGTTTTCTTTTAGATTTTAGCCAAACCATCCTTCTTCCTTTGCATTTCGAGATAAATATCTCTCCTGTTGCACCATTCTTTAGTTCCACGGGTAGGTCTGCCTGCCGCACTCATGGTTCTATCTCTTCACCACAGTGATACTTCCCACTTGAGGCTTCAGTACCAGTGAGACACCTCGCATTTTTCCATGCTTCCGGGTCGTCGGGTGTCACTATAACTCTTCCTCACAGGGCTAAGCATATCTTCCTTGCCGCCGCTAGGAGCTTGTCCCGCTACCTGCAATTTTTAAACTTATCCACTCTAGGTGTAGGACTACGTGTATTCCATTGCCAGTTATCTAGCCCCATCACTCGTTTAATGGCTATGTGCTGCGGAATTTTCACTTACCTGTGGGGATTCACTAGATGAAATCGCTGCGTCCGTTGTCTTATCTCTTTCACAGTGTGCTCTGGTATGCCTCTGGTGACGTTGCCTCTTCTGCCACGGGCTATACCTTTAGATCACTATCTAAAACGGCTTTCGCCAAGAACCCCTCTTGGCTATCGACTTCAGCCATTCTTTTTTTTAGAGTTCCATCTTCATAGAAATATCCCTGATTAGCTTTACCAACTCCTTAAATTCTTTTCTCTCTCTTAGTCTTTCTAAGTGATAATCGGCCGTACACTTTCTCCACCCCCTCTACCGCATTCACTACAGCGAACAGACCTGGGCGAGGTTGATGCGATGTTGATGCCCAATCAACTCCATTGGCCAGGTCATGTACACAGAGTGGGCTATGATAGGATTCAAAAGCAACTGTTGTACGAGCAGCTGAAAGCAGGTGGGCGAGATTTTGGGCAAAAACGGAAATACCAGGATGTTATACAATCAAGTCTTTCGCGTTGTCACGTTCATTTTGGACCTTGGGAGGGCTTTGCCTTCAACCGGACAGTCTGGAAAAATAGGACCGGGCGGGCGTCCAAAAGCTTAATTAACAATTATTGCGCGGCCGTGGACGGAAGCGCGCGGCAAGACAGATGGCATACTGTCCGAGATTCAGTGTGCTCCCGTTAGGACATATGGAGCCCTTTTGTGGTAGGGTTGCATACGCCATATTGTAATACTGTCGAAGAGCCTGTGTAGCATCTTATAGTAGATCTGGCTGCCAACCGTGAATCTTCCGCGCTTTGGTGGTATCACCGCTCATTGTTCACGATTGCTTATTTGCTAGAAGAGCCCCGCTTATTTCGCAGCTAGCCGTCACGTGGAGCGCCCTTCCCCAGTCTGAAGCCTGGGAATGCGCCAAATGACGTTCAGCTGTCCTACCTGTCTACCCAAATGGTAGCTTTTGATTAATTCTTGTGATGTCCCCTCTACAATCGTTTCGATCAACAAGCGTTTGAAAGTACCCACTAAACATTCGTCTTGGTCATCTAACCATAGGTGCTCGTGGAGAGAGTGGATGTGAGATAGGAAGGTGATAAAACTCAACCACCAGATAGGGCCACACGCACGTGAGATGATTAATGAACTCAAAGTGAGTGTGTGCATATTCGTTTACTCGATGTGTGCAACCGTGAATGTGCTCTCTCTCTGGGCTCAGTTGGTCATCAACGTACTCGTAGTACACCGTCGGCGAATAGGCAACGGGTGCTTTGGGCTCAACTAAATTATATCACTTATGTCCTTTTTTCCATCCGCATCGACAAACGGTCACCGCCGTTTTGCAACTCAACCGCCCCCGTTTTCAGCAACCTGAGCTGTGTTAGTGTATTGCATGGAGAATACTTTCTGTTTTTCAGTATAATGTTAAAATGCACTTTTCCACTCTGTTCTTTCTAAAGTGCACTAACATGTACTACTACGCTGAACTACTTGCATCATGTTTTCAACATTCTTCGCAATTTAGATCACTCACAGGTGTCGTTGTCACAGAGGTGCGCACCAGAATAGCGAAAGACTGTTTGTGGTTTTGCGAACAGTTATCACTCGTTGCTTCGCAAGGACGTTCATCTGACGGTTGAAGGCAGGGTCCTGACCTATACCGCTACTTTGACATGATGGTCGGGCTTATGTGCTGTTTTTATCCGACGGGCTGTGATGACTAGGACTTCAGTCTTTCCAGGTGCAACCTTGTCAAACAGACCTAACAGGAGCAGTCAGACGAAAAGCGGTTGCATTCATAGGATTGTTTGTCACACTACTGACCGCGTAGGAGTGTTTGGATGGCGAGGAACGATCCTATGAGCATACGGCAGAACTTTTTTTTATAGTTGCGGCACTCTTTTCTTCCCTACCAAGAAGAAGGGGATTAGGAGAGGTACCTCAAACAAAGAGCACTCCGATCGCCCAACGGTTGACCGTAATCACTGGTGTATTATCCAATACGTTCGAAAAACATCCGGTGTCACATGGAAGCCTGATATAGCTTCGAGTACATTCACTACACGCAGTAGCGCTCGAAGTCAGACAATATTCTATTCACTACGCCCTCGAGCTAGGTAAGCTCCTCACTGCCAAGTAAGTCGCATTCTGGAGTCATGGGCTCCTGGCGGAAACCCTGCATCCTGTTGTCCCACGGGCCAGATTTTTTAACCAGCGTCGGGGTGGATTCACTCAATTTAACCCTTTTCCGGGAAGTATCAGTAATGTCGTTCTCCAGACAGTGGCGTTATTCACCTATCACGTCTTTCTCCTTCCATTTTACCACACCACCTTTTTTGCCTTCTATGCGCCTTCGGGCTATAATTGCCCCCTGAGGCCAAAATAACTGGTAAACATTGGCGCCTTCAATGTTCGCACTCTCCGAAAAGTCGGTCAGCAATCAGCTCTGGCAAGTACTCTCTGAAGTTTGGAATTTGATGTATGCTGCACGCCGGAGATGCGAGTATACGGTTCTAACACAGCCACTTCGTTCACGGTCCTACTGCGCAATCGCGACCCTAGATTGTTGGCCTCCTCCGAGGCAATGTTGATCAAGCGTCACGCACCGGCTCTTTGTTGGCAAAAGGTGCTGACGCAATCAGTTTCGTTGCCGTGGCAGTGACATCTGATTGCAACTAAGTGAAGATCGTTCATTTCATTGTTTTGACGCTACGCGCCTAACCCATATAACGGAATGTTTTGTGTAACCGACCGATGACAATAAACGAACTGCTTGCATCTCGTAAAAATGTCTTCTTGCTGTCCTGGTGAACTGGATAAAGGGAACTCAGTGTTTCAAGATTCTAACACCGTTATCCACTTGAGTTCACTCGTCACGGTGAGATTGGACTTTGACATGGTATGACGGCTTGCGAATCTCGATGACCTTTTGGGCTAAACTGGACGGTGCGGTGATCACACAGACAGAGTCCCTCATACCAGGCAAGCCAACAGGTAGAGGTCTGACAAATCACAGTCTCCTGGTCCTCCAGGTTGGGGGTTAGAAGATGTTTGGCATCTCTTTCCGAAAAACGTACCATTTCTGGCACACCACCACTCACCCGCTGCCTTGCGGTACAGGCTTTTGAGGCGAACGCTTTGGTTGAGAACCCTGATCGTTCTCCTGTCTAGGTCTGGGCGTCCTGGCAGTATCTCAGCCCGCACACAACCATGAATCTTCACAACATAAGCAATTTCATACTGCATCGGCCGTCTCGCAGTATAAATTGGGTTGCCTTATCTGCTGCGGACAGGCGAAAGCATGCAACTGCTGACCCCTCCCCCAATGTCCTTTCAAGTTTAGCCCTCAAGCCCCTCTTGACCCCCAATTCCGATAATTTCTCTGCAGGCCCCACAACAGATTTAATTAATCATAATAACACTGTGCCGATAAGTCCTAGCTCTCGCCACTCAGCCCCAGACATCCCTCGTCCTGTACTTCGACCTAGAACGCAAATTAATATGGGTGCCTTCAACGTTCACAGGCTAAAACAGATAGGTCAACAGGCTGCTCTCGCACGAACGTTAGACTCGCTGCCTATCGATGTTTGCTGTAGTTCGGAGACTAGAATCCACGACAGTAGTCAACGTATGGAATTAACAGCACCCGCACTTTCTACCCGATGCTGGTTATGCACTTCAGGTGACTCTCCGGCCGCCGTTTCCGGT
>QNGE01003380.1:72036-85436 GCA_008508345.1 Paragonimus westermani | reverse complement strand
CACTGGCACACCTCCTGGTCTTATTCCTTCGGTTTTACACCGGAGATGTGGTGTGTTGGTGGAACCGCAAGTGGTGCGGCGCAAGGCAATTACGGTGATGGTTATCTCAGGCTTCCCTTGGCTTTGGTCACTGTGACAGGTTAATCCGAATCGGACGCCACCAACCATAAGCCGGTGAACCGGCACTGGTGTGCTAGACACAGGTTTCACTAAGTTTATTGTCCACTCAAGTCACTTCATGCTTTCTCTGGATCAACCAATAAAATTGAGGACAAACCCAGAGGAAACATTTTATCATGCGTAAGACAATATAGTTTTTACAGTATCATATTATGTTTGGCATACAGCAAAACAATGCCCTTTTTAGTGCTTCTCGTATCATGATCGATTTCAGTTTAAGAATGAAATTCATNATCGATTTCAGTTTAAGAATGAAATTCATCCTTTCCATATGTAACCAGAGGGAACTGCGAAACACTGCGCAGCATCCTGTAAGTTTACATATACATTCGAATACTACGTCTCTCTTGGCCCTTATGAGTGAAGGATGAGATGAATTCCACTGCGACATGCTGATAGGACTCACAAATCCCACGCATGTGAGGTCAGTAATTGTGTAGCCTGTTAACAAGTTGTCGACACCCATACGTGCGTACATTCCTGTTGGATTACGTACATTAAGGTAGATTGATTGGGCGTTGTATAAACTTCGGCTTACTCCTCCGGGTTTAAACTGGGTACGAGGTGTGCGAGTGAAACCCCAGTTGGTGCGGCGCAAACTCTGTTGTCATTGTTGTGTGCAGGCCCCCCTTTGATTGGGTCACTGACATGGGCCAATCCAAAACGGATGCTGTCAATCGTGTCTATACGTTGTTCAAGCGGAATACTATGTGAACAGTTGACCAAGGCAGTGGCAACATGATATGATTTAACACTACAATCCTCGCTGAAAAAGGTCAACCGGCTTTGGACACTGTCCGTAAACTGCCTCGATTCACAACCCGTTACTCCATCTACCAGCCCGTTGTCTGTATGTCTGTGCTCATCAGGTACGTCCTAAATCGTGATCAAATGTGATTTAAATATCAAAGTATGAGGCAATCAACAGGCAACTGTGAATCGTCATGGTTCCCAGCCGAACTGTTGAGTGTTGTAGGTTGTCAACAGGTTCCATAAGATAGTCGAATGTACACGCTTTCAAAACATTTGTTCCTTTTCTCATCTTACTCTCACTTACTCTCACTTGCAGCTCGGTTGTGTTGTTTGCAAGGTGTAGGCACCTTGATGCTGAATGTCTGAATAGGGACGTAGTCTTTTTCAGTAGTTAGGTCCCTTCCCGTCCCCTTCTTTTTCCTTCTCTCTTTCTATATAGGGATTGCTTTTCCTTCATGGTTGTGTGGCAGTTAAGCATTGGTGTGAACCACTGATGTATTGCTGTCTATGATGATGATGATGATGATGATTTCTCATCTTCTGAAGACACGGTCCTTTGTTGTCGGGGATCCGAGTACTGTGGTAAAACTTTGGGTAATATATTACTTAATGTTGAGACTATAGTGGATGAACCTGACAAGAAACGGTGATATTGTGATGATAACCCCAACAACAAGCGAAGTTAATCAGTATTCTTAGGTTCATGGGCTTCTAAAATGGGCTTAGCTTTGTCGCATGGAACATGCGGACCAAAGTTATCGAGTCGATAGCCGAGATAACGAGCAAATCCAGAAAAGAACTCATATTACGATTTCTTTAACTTCAGTAATTCTCATACCAGACTTTAGATTACAGCAGTTTGATTTTTCAGATGCTCATCAGCCATATATCTAACGCAATTCAGGACGGCCAACCAGTGTGTAAATGAATCGTTCAAGTAATTATTTGCTTGCGCGGGTAGGATGTATGAGCCGACAGACAGGGGTGAACGAGTTCACAGAGTCGAACAATTCAAACTAGTCAGCAATCAGTTGATAATGATTGTCTGCAGGTTGCTTGTATTTGACGATAACATGCTAAATCTCGGGAAAAACTCCGCTATCCGTCTCGGATCCCTGACCTAGGAACCAAAGTCAGAGAGATGTGCCGTTCAGACTGGCCCAGTCGACCGGCAAGCAAGAACTGGTGAATGGATTCGGTCTCGGTATTAGGGCACTGGTCAACCAGTTGGCGTTGGCTTGATTAATCCATTACGTCACGCTCGTCCGTTAGTTTGACCGTTCAAATTGACCAATGGTCCGGAATATTTGTGTTCATGGTAGACGCATCGCCTGAGCAAATCGCTTTTAATGACGATGGGGTCCACGCTCGAACCTCTCCTAGGCGATATGTTAATGCGGAATATTGAATGCACCATGCTTCAATCTAGCGTCAGTCAGTTCATTCAGTAACATTGGTAACATTGGTATTTATCACCACTAGCTCGGCTACTAACATATGCACAGTACTCGACAAGTTCAATCACACTCACTAGTCAGCTAAGTTAACGCTTGAAGAGGAGCCAGAAATTCAACTGTCCTTCACATGTGTTCATTTACACTGACGAATAGACGTCACTGTTCAGCACAGATTTTATAAGAATACCTGGATAGATCAGTACACAAGCCTACAAAGTTTGTCATCCTAAAACGAAGGAGAAATCTAGTGCATTGCTTGACTGATAGAGCATACGGAATTTGTTCCTCGGGTACGCTAGGCGGTGAGCTCATGTTTACAGTGAAATTAATCCATGATAATGCTACCCGAAACGATTTATTGCCAGAGACACAGTCAGGATATGACCTAAACCTGAGATGCAGGATGTGAGATAAAACCTTTGTTTATTCGAGTGCTGTTCAAAGGTGACAGCACTGCAGCATGACAAACAGACTCAGCTGGGTAGTCATTGGGACATATGCCACGGCTGAACTCTGTGTCCAGTTCGCCACATCCCCCGTTCTCAGGTTTTATGTGTGTCAACTCTTTTACCTGTTCCTATGGAGCAGATTATATTGGCCGAATATCAAGACACCTTTCGAAACGGACCCGAGAACACCATCCACGGTGGTTCGGGCTCGGGGGGACACGATTGGTCTACAGCGATATCCTCGCTCATCTAGTTGAAAGCGGCACCAGGTGAAAACTGATGAATCTTTCCAAGTGGCCTGTCACGTGCTGAGTAATCCATTAAGGGTGCTCCGAATAAGAACACTGTGTGCGGCAGAGGCTATTGGAATCAGGTTGCTTAGTCCGGCATTATGTCATTAGTGGCGGTTTGTTCAGACGATGCGTCTACCATGAACACGAATATTCCGGACCATTGGTCAACCTGCACGGTCAAACTAACGGACGAGCGTGACGTAATGGAATAATCAAGCCAACGCCAACTGATTGACCAGTGGCCTAGTGTCTCCGTAATAAGTCCGATCGATATCTCGATCTAAATATATTAACTCCTTATATACTTTTACCGGGATGAATTACGGGAAACATGTTCGTATGTATCTTTATTCTCATTATGGCAACGGGAATATTTGAATCGCTGAGGTTTCTGGCTACCGGACACCAAAGTGAAGTCGAGCACCAACTTCGTAAAGGAAAGTATTCCGTGGCAGTCTGAAGGGGTACGAAAGTATTTGTCCTACGGCGTAACTTAAGATTAAGGTTAGGCATCCGCGTATCAGTAGGAATCCCTCAACAAGATGTGGCAATCGGGTTTTGACAGGTAACTATTAAAATTAGGGGGACCGGTGTAGCAATCACTAGATTAAAAATGTCACAAACCCGTAAAGAGTCCGAAATCAAAAAGTGGAACGTGAGGGCGTACACTGAGCTATGCTATCCGGAGATGGACTAAAACAAATGAATCGTGTTGACCATAAACCGAAGAGAAGAAGCCTATCGGTCCAGTGTTCCCAGACTTCCAACGGCTAATAGGACGAACGGATGTAAGTATGTGACTGGATGAACTTAGGTCGACCTTTCTCGCCAATAAGATGTCAGCCTTCAACAATATCTCTCCAGTGTCATACGGTTGGTCTGTGATGCCAGGACTTCGTTTGCACCCCCACGTGTTTTCACCTCCACATACTTTTCCGCACTTGAGTTTTTTTCTTCGACTTTCACTATTTCAACGAAGCCATTGTCTTACCAATTTAGTTCACGATTATCCCATACACAGTGTGTTCAAAACCCGGGTTGTAGGTACTGGTAATACAACACTGACATAGGTGGACAGAAGTTTACTGTGCACTGATTATGGAGATTCCTTTTCCGACGAAACGCTAGTATTCAGCCCTGTTTCATCCCGCATTATGTTTTCCGTGAGTCGACTCCTATTAATGGTAAAAAACGTTTTGGTGAGCCCCGTTTGACAGAATTCTTAGGAACGAGGCTGGTCAAATGGCTTCATTGGATATACCAGGTCTCCCTGTAATAAAATGATCGTCGGCTTCTTCACTTAAAGGTTATATTTGAATGCGCAAAAATTGTATTACGCTCGCGTGTCGATAAGCCATTAGTTTCAAAGCCGCCTCTTAACTACTGACAAACAACCAGTAGATCGCGTGCAATGGGTTTCTGATTACCGATATTCATACAAATCCTGGTGGCGTCGCCATACTAATTTTGATGCCACTATGAATTTCGATCTCTAGAACAAATCAGGACACAAGTAGGTGGAAGCTCCATCCTTCCAATACCATCACCTCAATATAAACTCAACTTCTGCTGCGTGCACATTACCGTAACATCCTCACGAGTCGCACAACTTGCGCAAAAATAGTAACGTAACTACCACTCAATAATTGAGGACTCGAGAACAACCTGGAGTCAAGACCACATCGCCTGAATTCCAAATAGAAGGCCACCCCATAAGGCCCATCCAAGACCATGCCTCCGGACCGAGTTAGGGTAGCGAACAACCCTGACTAACCGCTGCAATCACAATTGTGCTTATTGGCACTGGGCGTAAGCGCAATCGAGGCCAAAATGGTCAACTCCACCCTCTCAGTGTTTTGGCTTCAACGGTCGACGATCGAGAACATCAGACTGTTGATAAATATCTCGGGACTTAAAGGGCAATGCAACAACCCTCAGTCAATTTTTCTTAAACAGAATCGAATGTGGTATTTTCGTCCCACATATTATGAAGGATTCTTCAGCGTTTTCCAGGAATCAAATGACACAATTGGAAAATATAAGACTGGACGATGAAGTTCCGCAAGGAGACCGGAGGGTCTAGGTGGAATGTTATCGCTCATGAACTGGTGAAAAAACATTGAGACAATGGAGCAGAGCGATTTGACTTGAAGTACATATATTCTCTCGGTTAGAATTCACGTGACATAATTTGGAATACATACTTTATTTTCCGAATCCTTAATTTGGAAAGATTGACAGGCAAAACATACGAACGCGGATTAGAGGAGCGGTATGTACTCGCTAAAATGGGCCACCATCGCACGTGGACTGCGACAACGTTCTCCGTGGAGAAGTACGGGTCCAACGAAGATGGAACGCCCAGCTCTCCGTAAACGTTATCATGATGATTAACACACAAGTGGCATCGTTGCACCGCGCTTGATCTACACGTCTGAGTTTGCATGTTGTGTGTGCGATCGGCTAAGTAACAGGCAAAAGTACAAATAAATTGATAAGTGACGCGCTAGCCTAAAGCTAATCACCGAAAGAGTTACAATATGCACAAGAAACGTTTGGAATTTGCATTTCCTACTGCCGTACTGCTTGTGGAGTAGAATTACTGAGAGAACAAGCCCTAAGTCAGACTACTATGATATTAGCAGATAACAGCTCCTCAGCTTGACTCACAGTAAACAGCATTCCGGCTACAGCGACGGTGATTACCAGCCCCTGTCGACAGCGTTTGCAAACAGCCACAGTGCACTATTGGTACCGCTGTTTATCAGCGGATTAAATTGGTGCGAATTTCAAATATTGTTGTAGCTGTTGCAGTATCACACGAAATTTCGCTGCAGTTCGTAACAGGATTTCGAAAGCAAGACGTCCGAAGGTGGGGTACTGGACAGTTGTTGTATCGTAAATCAGAAAGTAAGGCAGGGGTGGTGAGCGTAAACTAGCATGCATGCGATTTGCCCAGTAGACGTACACAAAGGGCAATAAATCAGTGAACGGGTTATAGTTAAACCAATCACAATCGAGATGTATCACACGAGCGCTAGTAGCCAACCAGATACGAGGTGAACGTTCTGGCCTTATAAAGAATGTACGCAAGCACAACAACAGTATAAAAACAGCAAGCTGGATGTCGCGATAACCGAGGTTTTACGTGCTGAAACCATTAATATCACAAGGGTGCTACTTTATATGAACAATATTGTAACTTCTTTCCTATCTTTCATTCCAACGCATTGACATACTAGACACATGCCGGTGGACTAGAAAGATTTTGCATGCAGTCAAATCTTCCGCAGTATCACACTACTTTGCAAGTTGTGTATGATGGAGGTGTTTTCGATGTGGTTAGTTGCTTGTTTGTTTGGAAATTTGCTTTTTGAGTCGGTCATTGTCATGATACCTGCTAAATACGTGTACATCATAGAAAGTGTGCCTGAAAACGAGGGTTTGTTTGATGACTGAGCTGCCAACAACACTTATGAATCCAAGTATACAGCTTATCCATATGACTTAGAATAAGTGGACGAGGAACATTCGGTTATCATCGAATCAGTCGAAGAAATTACCCGAAGTTCTTACAGGTGCCTTGCATAAGTTATGAAGTACACGTAGTCCTTTGAGATGAAATTGAACATTCACACCACTCGGAATGTGATTTATTGACAAACATCATTGGACCAGTTTTTCTTGTCGTTTACATACGGTAGACCGTATAGTTTAAACAGTTGGTTGATATAACATCTAGCTCTCTAACAGTTCCGCCTCGCCAAATAACGTCGTTTGGTTCGAGCTCAGGCTAGCATGATTACCGAGATTTGACTGTAACAACTCGTTCATATAAACTAATAACTCTCAGTAGATGATATCAGAATAGCTCGATGTAAAACCAAGTTGAGGTTGATTCTCTTCTCATAATTTCGGGTGTGAATGTTCTCGTCCCCTTTCTTGGTACTCACCATAACGCACGGTCTTCATGTTCGGCAGTGGATCCGTTGCTACCACGAAACTTCTGCGCTCAACTTCAGTCCATTTTTACGAAATATCAGAAAGATAGGACTGTACAACACGGCTTTCTCCCGTAGAAATTACGTCAGCTGTATCGAACATCAGGATGCATGATGGGGACACAACAGAGCAAAAGAGAAAATGTGCACGCGTCAAGGCCACCTGTGTGTCCCACACTCGTTCTGATTGGTCTCACCTTCAACGGCCAACGGCTCATTCGTCGACGCACCTAAAAATGACGTTACCGCTTGTATGTGTGACAATACACTAGTAGTTCTACTAAGCCACGTGTCCTCTCTGCCGCTGTTATTGCGCACAGGGCTTGCTGTTGATTGAAACCCAGATACGACAGAAATCACAAAATGTGCTTTATCACAGCACTCCAGTCGTGTTTGCAGCGTAACTTTTAAGGCACTGAACTTGTGAGGCTCTCTCGTCCACCTACCGGTTGATGGGTGTTCTGGACGCAAATGTACGATATATCTCTTTGTTTAGTTAGGTCATTTGGACAGCTGGTGGTCACTTCTTTTTGATGAGTAAGGTTTACCTGACTTTAGGCACTGGAGGGTAGGTAGTTCAACTAACTGTGCTACAAAATGGGGTTTCGTAACTTAGAGAGAACTTCGATCATTCGCTGCAAAGGCAAGTGACTATAAAAATGTCCCGTGGATGTACTGAGAACAATTAGAAAAGATTCGTTTTTATCTGAAGAGATTTTATCTGTGGGTATCAAAAGATACTAAATGTTTTGCGTGGGCGACAGTATCGGCTTGAAATTTACACGCTTTCAAAAACGCAGAACCCCCGGAATACGAGCAAGAGAGGTATCTAATAAGAGTACCTATTGACGGTAACCTGTGGTACTAAGACACAACAATTCTCAATTGGTTTCCTCATTGCTTGAACCCCCATTGTTTGTAAAACTAAGAGCCTACCTTTAACCTACGCTGGAGTTTATTTCACAGCTTGGAACTACAAGTTACCCTTACCACACGTAGTGTATTGGAACTACTGAAATTAGCCTTAACTCTTCAGTCGCATTTGCACCGAGTTAAATCGATAGGTGAGTCAGAAATTTGGCCAGTACACTATAAGGAACTTATAACTAACTACCATACAACAAAAGCGACCAGTGTCTATTGGTTTAATGCTTCTATCTCCTCCACACTGGTGCATCCTTGGCTTCATATTTCTTGTGAATGTTATGTAGGAGTGATCAGATTGATAGCACAGCCTTTTTATATGGCCCTACCGCACTGAAATGATTCTTTTCGATCCACAACACTTCCGGTAAACTTATACTGGGTAACTGTTTTTAACAGTTCCCAAAACCCTTAGTGGAGCTATGAAAGGAGAGCCTGAAGTTTTGCATCTGCTATATTGGTACATGTCACCAGAAAGTTTCCATTCGGAACTCCGCTATTCAACTTGTAGGTGGGATGTATTCGATCGCATTGGATACTGTTTGTTGTTCTTCCTCCTTATGAAATTCACCCCCCAAAGGCCCCAATATTGTTACGAGATATAAAAGATGGTGTATACAATATAATTGGACACCAAGAAAATGCTAACTTCAAATGCCTTTAGCAGACTTTGTTGCCTGTATCTTGAAGTGCGATACTCAAAGTTTATTCACCTACGTTGAACTAACTGTAAGGTTCTTTACGCCATATCACTGAGTCAATACGGTTAGCTGCCAAAAATTTGTTGTGGGCTGTCTGTTAGCTCTTATCTAGACTGATTAAGCAAGTTGAAGTAAGTTAAGTTGGGCACTCGATTCAAGGAAGTGCGTCATATACCTTCGGGAAGTGGGGGAGACTTGGTGAACCATGCCTGCCAGGTGAACTTGGGGCAAACGTATATCGTCTTCTGTTGAACTCGCTTATTAGCGGCAACGAAATTCTGTTAATTGAACTCACTAAACTAAATCCATGTAGCGAACTAGCTAGAACCCAATGCTAGTCTCTTCCGGGCGCTGTGGATATCGCCAGTTTACTTCTAACTTCAACCCTTCTAGAAATGGCAACAAGCAGTGCAATTAGGTAAAAAAAAACATTATTGCACGAATAGCGCTACGTTTTCCAGGTGTTTAAATCGCGGAGGGCTCTCCTGGCCGTTAGTTTCTGGACCAATACCAGTGGGAGAATTAGGACGCTGATGTTTGATTGTAGTCCTGGCTTTTCGTTTGATTGGCAAGTTGTGGTTTGTGAACGATTGTTCTGGAAGCGTGGTTTACCACAGGAAGTTGACACCGTAGCAATAATAGGATTAGTAGTAACGATCGATAACAGCACGTCAGTGTTACGTTCACATTACTTTCAGCGGCTGTTCACTTGGGTCAGACGTCAAAGTGTTAACACATTGGTCGACACGGTTGCTTCATGGCAATGTGACCAGAGTTCAGATCCTAACTGTGGCAAGGACTAATTTTAACAAGGATGAAACACTAATGCTTCTTTTCGAATGAAGCTGACTGAAGAATCCATGGAGATGCGACGGCTCTGACAAATTGGGGGTGATGTTTAATTCATGTCAACCAGAAAACCTCACTATTTACAGGTAGCCAAAATATCTTAGCAGGTTTAATGATTTCTGTGATTTCATTTTGAAAGGAAGTCCTGGTCGTTTGTCACCGACTGAAGTTAACAAGTCGTGGAGTGTGCAGGGGAGTACAGTTCGTTGAATTTCTTTACAGAGATAAGCTTGGAACAGTTATTTTCAAGGTTAACATGAGTTGCAAGAGGTTTTGCACTGACTACTGACAAACAGCTGATGACTCTGACATCCGTACTAAACTCATGAACTATTGAACAGACTAGACAAATAAGGTGTCAAATCCTGGACGGTTTTTGACTTTACGAAGAAATGTGTTCATAATATGTTGCTACTTTGGGACCATTTTAAACCACGTAGTGATGTCACTGTTTGTCTGACGATACGAGTCTGGGACTAGTAGATGACCTATGGCATAAAAGATTGTTGAACCAACGGATAAGCTTTATACAACTCATTCGTTGAAACAATTACCGCTAAGGAAAGGATCCGTCTTATCGAGAACGCTCTGTAAAACCCGTCATGGGTTACTGTAAGAAATTCACACAACTGCACTGCCGTTGCACGAGTTTTTTTTCGTCGGGTTGATATCGGCCAAAAGATATTAATCGGTTATCAAACAAAAAGAAACACGTCTGACTCTTTACTACTCTGAATTTTCAATAAGAATAAATGAATGTCGATATGGTGAGAAATATGGTTGGAGTGTACAGCTATCGGAGCTTTTCCATATGAAAACTTGCCTCTTAACAGATCGTCCGAGATACGGCTGGTTTGAATGTCTGAATTGGTATTGAAACAGACTTGGAGGCGCTGATCGAAAAAACTTTTTCTTTTACTGTTGATCTAACAGTTTTGGAATTTTGCATCATTTTCTAGCGCAGTACTGCTGCCTTCAGTGAAAGAATGAAGTTAAAGATTGCGAACTATAAAAATAAAGATAGTTTACTTGCTGTACGTAATGATTTGTAAGATTGATGTTTTCCACAGGGCCAACTCAGCTGGGTGTTTTGTATTCGAAATAACAACGTGCATATCGGAAATATAACCTTCAAAAAACTTCATTCTCATACTGGCATTCATCATACTATATCCATTTACACGAATGTAGACAAAGTGACTAAACTTGGTCACTTTAAGCAACAAAAACCGGTCGTCTTATTGATGTTAATATAAAATGAAATACAACTACTCTGCTGAACACTACGTCATGATTCAGTTCTGTTACGCCTTTACAATCATCAGTGCTTTTTTCATCGATGTCACTGATGCGCAGCTTTCATTTGTTTTCGCTTCTGTTCATTACGGTTGTGGCACCAGACAAATGCACTTATCGTTAATCGCGTACAAAGTGACTGAAGCAACTTTTCACTTTTGACACAAACAGAATGAGCGTATTCGAATACAACCTGATGTACAGAAGCGTATATGTGTGTATTCAACGGATTGAATCACAGTTTTCTGCGTTGAATCACAATCAGACTGTACACAGTCAAATTTTGTAACCATAGCTGAGGTAATTGCAGGCGTTGAAACGGAACATCCACGCAACAACTTTGAGCAACCACACGAAACGTGTGTGAATACGTTTTTGAGGAAATTTATATGAACCATATAAACACATTGGCTACACCTTTGAACAACAAGAATAACATCATGCGCTTTTGTACATTCAGTGTTGTTTAGCATATCCAGAAGATACTTCATCGTAAAAAGTCTGAGCTTCGGGAGAACTGGAACCGGTGACAGCAAGACAAAGCTAAAAGGTGGCAAGTGTTGCATTAGCTGAAGTACGAAGCCACAAAGACAACAACCTCAATTTTAAACGATGACGTTGCAGGATTCCACCGCGAACTGCTTGAGAAACCTTACCAGGACAGTCACAACCTGTATTATTTGGTGGATTCCATGCGACACAATGGGGTGGGCAGGTTACTGAGGTCGAGTGTGAAATTTCTGAGTTCCCAGCATGGCTCTGTAGCTCAGCTGGTAGAGCGCATGTCGCTTCTGGGTGTTCTGGTCTTGTTGCTGATCCAAGTTTAGGCAAATTTCAGATTTTTTGTTGTTGGATCACCTCCGCATTAACAAACGCATTGAACTATCTGTTTAGCACATCATCAATTATGTATTTAACCAGGAGTGCGGATAGGTTGCATTGATAAGTGCTGTCATTTACAACGAGACTAACTTCATGTCGCGACACTCCGGTAACCAGTGGATGAAGTCTACCAACAACAGTATCCAAAATTCTTTCACACAACTTACATCATAGGCGGAATAGGTAACTATTTGAATTGTATAAGTGCCCACCTACTCGTGCAAATCCGTGATCTTGAAAAGTTTGAACAGTCAACTGTCAGGATAAAGTTGACTTCCTTCAAACATTGTCGTCTTAGACATGATTACCCTAGGCGACTTTGGCACATCACGGATGTCCGTTGGCTTATAATCAGTGACATCCACGCTAGTAGTTTGTATATCAGGCTGCGGTAAGATGGTGTGAATTTTAAAGAGAGACCTACGAAATTATCGTATTTTGCAAACTGTAATGCAATTCAGCTTTCTTCAATAGACGTTCCGCATCTAGTATATGATCTAACGGCTCTGTGGAAAACGTCACGACTTGCTTAGAGGTTGTGGGAGTAAACTAACTGCAATCCTACTTTGCATCAGACAGATGGTCATTCAATGCTACCTCAAAGTCAGTGGGAATAGAAAAATGAAAAGTACATGAAAATTTGATATACAGTGTAGCAATAACGTTGTTCACATTACGGGATATGAGAATTATGGATATATCCACAGCATTTACCAGAGGCAACCCGTCACGTTCACTTCCACATTCTGTTCAGAATAGACGCTGTATAGCTTTCGGTATCTTACGTATGCTAAGCTTCCAAATTCGAGAACAAATAAGGACGCTTGGCTGAAGATTACCGGTCGAATGCAACGTCAAAATCGCATAGTAGTATTTGCATATTGCCATACACACACGGGCCGGTTCGAGCTTACTACTGGGCGATTGATCAATCTTGCTTAATCAGCGCAGGCTAAATAAAGGGTGAGCTACGGAGAGCACTAATAATTTTTTCAGTGACTTCGGTATTCAAGTACATCTTCTAGCATTCGGTGTAAAATATTGCGTAGATTTTACATCAGTGTTGGGCTGGATGTTCACTTTTAACATTCAAATTAAGTGAATTTCACTTTTCATTTGATACACGTTAGGCGGACTTATTCCTGAATAAGAAAACAGCGTTCGCAGTAATGTCTGTTACACCATTCCACATAAACTGTCAAGACTCTCCGTGTTAGCCGTTTCAACTTCATCGACTTAGTTTTGTGGTGAAACTAAGCAGATGATAATCTTTCATTACGTTCTCTGTTGAGTACAAATCTTCAGTAGGCACGCTGAAACACGGTTATCTGCGTGCCGTCTAGAGTGTTCATGCGCTCACAGTGGTCAACATCCGTTCTGCCTACATCTGTGAACTTCATCGACCGTCGTAGGACAGACACCTCAGTCAAACGGAGCCTGAATGTAACAGTGTAGCGAGAAGGCGTCCAACAAAGCACAATCTTTATTGTCCAAATCGCTAGTCACATGCAACGCGCGCTCTCTCGTTTATGAGTCGTAATTCCAACCCGCAGCACCCCCCGGTTTCCGTTCGCACGTCGTGTGCACTTCTAACCGGTTTACGTGTGTGACCGGT
>QNGE01003380.1:31981-67922 GCA_008508345.1 Paragonimus westermani | reverse complement strand
CCAACATCGTGTCGAGATGTTCCTCTAAATGTTGGAAAAACCACGCCTCCGATCTGGCCGTCTGTCGTATTTCGCCTGCCCTGCCTCGCCCGTTGGTCCGATCCAGTCGAGCGATGACTCATCCGGTCGCGCACGTTGTCCTTAATCCGATCGCAGCAGGTTTTCGAACGTACCTCTCCCCACGTTGAGGCATTCGGCCGAGCGTTCGAAAACTCGCACCCCCGACCTGACAATCCACCACAATAGGGTCCAGATCACGTCAGAACACCCCGAAGCACACAGACACTTTCCCATTCGTCGTCAGAATTCAACTATTGGCTGTTCATCTGCTGTAGAGGGAAACAAATGTCCGCATAAAATGTCAGAAGCCGTGAGAGCGTACAGAGAGTTTGAATTATGTCCCACCCTCACATTCACGTTGGACGCTAAGGTGGAAACTGGAACTATCTCATTAAAATGAGATAGTTTCAGTTTCCACCTTAGCGTCCAACGTTCTCAATTTCAATCAAAAATATCCCACGCGGGTTCAATGGGCTTCATCCGCGAACGCGGTTGCCCGACTAATGTGCACATGGCTTCACTCACAAACAATGGGCCTAGCTAGCTGTTACGGTGTTTCAGGACGCGGGCCTGTCAGGTACAGAGCGTGAACAAAGTTTGCACTCATTTGTCAAACTTACGGTGGTACGGGCTACACGTTCGCGATGAGCAGAGCCCGTGGGTGTGTCCGTACTGCGCGGAACGTACAAGGACAGTGCTCGAAACCGGTCATCTGTCTACGAGCACACGAACGGTCCACTCAACTCGTCATGATCGTCCTCCGAACGGTCAGGTAAGTCGGGCAAGCCCCGTCTCTCGGGGGCTAGGGTGGTAGCCATCCGAGTCAGTCTGACAGCCATCGTAACATCCTAAGAGTGGGCTAGTTGGCAGACCTTTGCAATTTCACGCTTGCTTCGGGTGATCTAGGCGTGACGCGAGAGGCATGAACCTCCGCATGTGAGCGGCATTAGGGTGTGCCGGCTACGGCGCCAAAATCACAGTACGATTGGGGCCAGACTACTCGCAACTAACTGCATTCCGGTATTATGACGGTCGAGATGACATTGAACACAGTGCGTGATTGACCAACTGTGAAAATATACCAACCGGTGGTTTATAGCGTACCAGTCGAACAATTCACGGTAGAAACTAACTGCTGGAGGCACACCATCCACCCGTTTCGTTTCACTAGTATTTCCTGAGAGGTATCTGCTGAAGAATCGCACTAACCGTTAGTTCCGATTAATTTCAGTTGACCCCATTGCTCTCTCCGTGCTATGAAGATTTTCGTGCGTCGTACTACACACCCCATACATGTACAGGTTGTCACTGTTTCAAACGACTTCAAACTCCGTTGTAAGATATCCTCACCAAATTTAGTACGAATGAAGTTGAACAGTTTGGGCGTCATGTTTAACATGTTATTGATAAACAGATTGGGAATAACACAACGTTGTGTTATTGCCAATCTGCTTATCTACTTCAAACTCCATACCACAAGTGTTTGATACCTTGATCTTTCTCTTGTATGAACCCATAAACTGAAGTCCGTATCAGTGTCATTACATGTTACGTATTCACACACTTAGCTTGAGTAAATAAACTCGTTGTTGCTTGTTTCTGTGCCCTGATGATCAGTTTTTCGTTAAACCGTCATTTTTTGCTTGTTCCTACACGCAGTATACAATTGTATAATCCACTATTCAGCAATTGCAGGTCAACTCGATACTAGTAAGCAGGAATGAAAAAAACTATCCGTTTGATAGCAAAGTCGCACTGCCTACATTGTTCATTCTGTTTGTCAAATCGAATACACTTTATGTTCTCAGAGCGTTGGGTTTCCAGCTTCTTACATACTCATTTCCTCAGCGATTGAAGGACAAGTGTGATTGTGCCTTAAAACAATACTAATAACCATGGACCAAGTGAAAAAATTAGCCAACTTTCACAATCATTTGATGGAAAATGTATTGATCCGATTTTGTGCTTGTGTTTTAAACATCTTGTGGCCATGAAGCGTTTTTAACTAACGCAGCTCGGTGTGACAGCTTGTTATAAGTCAATATTTTATCAGCAGTATCTTTTGAACAGTCGGACTAACCACAGTTTGCAATCAGTGTAGGCTCCTAATGCATTGTTCACACTAATTATCTGCTCCAGGTTGGTATCTCTTAATCACTGGATAGTTAAGCTTGCCCAGGGTTTCTAATCCTCACTGTGGACGTAATGTTTTAATTTAACGTTAATACTACAAAATGCGAATTGTCGCCAGATGGATACGTAACTCATCAGGCGATGTACGCAAGTTGGCTCACCGTCCTCAGGTCAAACTGTCATTACTGCGCACATCATGTACCCTAGTGTGATGGAAACTCAATCAGGCACGTACACATATGTGCTATTCATTCGGGTACTAACATGTCATGGCAAGGCCTCGCTGATATGAAAGTACGAAGACTCTATCAACATGGGTCTGTGTACTTCTGACGAAGTCAAGAGGTGGACCTGTACAATCACAAAAAGAATGTTGCTCCATTACCTTAACTACTTTCATTCAGTGTGGAAATTTACCGACATGTTCTACCGGTAATTTACAACCTCACTACGGTGCGCGTCCAATATGAAGAAATCAGAGGTTGTTTGTTTCACTTACTAAACGGCTGAGTTGATCGGCTTAGATAAAACTGAACTGGTTTGCCTGGACCCATCGTATCTTAGCTCGAACGAAACCTGCATGCAACTTAAATGGCGGCATCTTGGGAAAATTAAATCTTGAATGAACAAAACATAAAGGGTTGGTTATTTCAGATAGACTCCTTGAATAAGAAGGCTTGATGATCTGCTCGTAGAAAAACTGGGCAACAGTGTTGCCTGCAGGTATCCTAACGACTCACGACCAGTCGATGGTGGATTCAGCGTGTGCTGGGGCACTTTGACTTTCACGCACACAAGTTTAACCACAGAGTTTCACTTCGATAAGTTGAACGGGGGAACCGATTGATGTACTGTGAACGGTTTGCGACAAACATGTCTAATAATCTAACATTTACTGAGGAGGACATCTCAAAGGAAGCTGTTTTCGTTTCATAGAAGACAAAAAATCCTTGTGCAATGAAAAGGCGGTCCGATGGCTTCAATCTCAACGTTCTGTCCTGGTTTAGGATGCATATTATCACACGCTTAGACTTAAAAGTCTCCAAAATAAGAGGGCAGAAAAAATGAGTTGTTTTGTTGATGCGAATTGACAAAATTAAAAGCATGCAACGTGTTGGTTAACAATGGAATGACCATGGATGATCCACTTTCACACAGATCAAGGAAATGTAAACTTTCAGCATCCGTGGCTAACTTATGGCGAATGAACTCTTGGGGCTTCTGCTCCTTATGGAGACAGCCGTACGTGTTGTAAAATGGTATATTCCATTTGGTGTGGTAAAACCTCCCTCAGTAGTTGCTACGACATCGGTGATTAGTATGTATAGCAAGCTGTCATGGCGTGTCTAGCTACATATGATGAGGGACTTCGAACATGATTTTCATCAGTCCCTAATAGGAGTTTGCTATTTTTCATTCGATCTTTTAAGAATTTGTGAATCTGTTTTGCTTATGATTGCAACATTTTATTTTCCGTCGTTTGATGGAAGAATTACCATGACAACACACCCTGCTTGGGAAATATTAGAAAAGATCTCCTTTATGAAACCATCCCGAGTAACTCGGTGTAGTACGAGGGTGCTTCATCTGGAAAGAGTTAAAAATGACACCTATGAATAGTCTCAAGTTGGACATCACACATCTGATCACAGCCTCCGCACTAAAATAGACTTCCCGGCAAGTCTGTTTCAAAAACAAGCACTATACTCGAGTTCCGCTCTCATTAGAGCTCGTCAGCAGTGCCTATCCTTGCTGGAAAATCTATCTGAATGAGAAGGCTGTTGACGGTGACAGGACGCAAGCCAATCAAAGTCAAGGAGGTTATTTTTGTCTCATATATATTGATTCGCATTAAGACATTATTGAGATTCAATCTGTCGTGTAGTGAATACACCGTTCTTGATATCACCACTTGACTTCTACAAAGGCAGTGGTCAAATGGGAGTGATGTTCAACTTGAAATTATCCACATCCCCAACTACTCATCAGTACTCATGAATAAACTAGCGGGATTATTTTGATCGGGCGTGACATCCGCGTAACGTCCGCTAAAGTCCTGTGCACAACGAGAGCGGTTGTCAAACACGTAGGTTCCAGCAGACTACATTGTTATTGAAAAGAGAAGTAGTGTTGGTCGTGCTTCCCGCAGCCGGCGTGGACGGTAAACGTTACGTAACGTGAACGTAGAGCAAACCAGCACGTATCTACTTACTGATATCATCGCTTTCTCACCACGACGTACCTGAGGTGGTGTTGAATTAGTCGTTAAGGCTCATAGAAGATTAATGCTGCACAGTAATTCATTCTGTAACATCCATTAGAACGAAGTTCCTCCTTTTATAGAGAGTAACTCTGTAGTTCTCTAACGTGTTTGATGTCACCGGAAAAGGCTGTTCAACCCATCGATGCTAAATATGGCATTCGCTGTTTACCTCCCCGATTACGATGATCTAAAATGACTTCGTACACGTGTGCCTCTACACGACGTGACTACAACGTGCACAGTGCAGCGACGTCAACAGTAATACAAGCAAATTCACATACAATACTAACGAAGGGGGACAATAGAGCAATAGTCTACTCGACTTGTCTGATACAGAAACATTTACCCATTTAAGTTGAGATGGGGTTTGCTCTGATAGACAACACTAAGTACTGACGAAGTCTGCATAAGACGGGAGCATCCACTTGAGTATGCCTATCACTGGATCAGCCGTAATCACCACCAGACAGATTACAGACCGTTTCTAACGCCTAACCAGGTAAATCCGCACTACTTCGGAATTTTTGCTCATATCATATCGGCGGCAATCATCAGTTCAATGAATTCTAGTTCTCTGGATCCATTAGAAACAGGGTTGATCTTGATAACACCAGTGCTGCGGGTAGATTGTGTAATTTTGTTACTGTATTCCATTCGTGTAGTGTCTCTAGGGTAAACCAGTTTTGTCGGGGCACACTATACATGACTTTAGCGTATGTTGCCTACCCTCAGTCATGGTAAGATACGCACGGTGGTCTAGGGATAGAGAACTGCAATTAACAGCTCGGTGGACACCTCATTCCTGTAACCGCTTGCAGCCTTCCGGAACACCTGATCATCAGATGAGGCACCCCGATCCAATTGGTCTGTGGTTTAATCAGCAACGGTCATCGTGTCACTGATAAAACAGTGGCGGTGAATTGTCACTGAAAAAAATAAAGATCAGGAAACTGATAAGTAGTGTTGAGCGCGTTGGGAATTTAGAATAGACCCAAGAGCGGAAAATTAACAATTCGGCTGGATTGGACCCAACCACAGAAACAGCACACCTAAAAGCAGCAAGCACTTTACCAGCTGAGTTGAGAAGTCACACCACGGACTAAGATATTTTGCACAGTGACTCACTTTTGAACCCAACATTCTGTGTCATCCGGAATCCACCAAGTGATCCAAGGGATAAACTGCTTAGACAGGATTTTTCAAACAGTTTACATGGGAATTCACTAATGTCATTAGGTGTCTTTATGACAAAGAGTGCGGCGAGTGCTCTACCATCTGAACCACGAAGCTTCATAGTCCTGATTCCCCTCTAGTCGGGTATTTCCTAAACTAAGGATTACTGAACCAGTACCGCACTTGAATCAGCTAAGTCCATATCAACACGATTAAACAACGACATTACATGTGTATTAAATCTCATGAACGTGATGACCATACTGTGAAACAGGTGAAATAATGTTGTTGAAAAATTTGGCTGTTAATACGGCTTACATAATCTGTCAGAATTCATGTCTATACGCAGTCTATCGGGACAGATATAAATCTCTTGATTCGAGGTAGAACAAGAGGAAATACTGAAGGTTCTGTACATAACTGAGTAACGATTAGAAAATTATACAACTTACAACCAAGTGAACTTTGGGCTTTGAAGTTAACCGTCAGCAGGTATCGGTCAATAATGTGGTAGCGCAAAAAATTTGATGGGACGGTACAAAAAATAAGGAGAGTTCAAACGAGAGTTCGTAGCACCAATTCAGTGTGTTACGCGCAATAATGTGGGACATGTTCGGCCAGTATTTAATGTAATCACTACATTTTGATACATATAGAGGATCTACAGTACGATAATTTGACCCATGGAGCACAGGTATGGGAGCAGTTTAGATTGACGTTGTGCAGACAACTGGTTGTGGATGGGTAGTCGAAGGTGTGGGGGTTCGGTGGTTGGAGCCTTCCAGTGGACCCTTTGTTGTTGTACTCTCAATTTATGGACAGAATCAACATGGCTATTCCACCCAACAGAGTATGCAACCACTGTAACTAGTGGAGTGTATGGCCATTTCTTGAAACTTTCTACCGATGGCAAAAGGTCAAAAGAAGAGCGAAAACTTGCGAGTGTCTGTGGATTGACGTCTTTTGCACAGCCACTTTTCAAGGTGCGCTTTCACAATTCAGCCTCGATTATCCATGTAGCGATCAGAAAATATCTGCCCGTTTCAGTACGTTCGGTTTAACCTTCGTTAGTTAGCAGGTGGAAATTGAGACGTCACACTACCCTACAACGGCGATCTTAGCACCTTGAGTGCAATAATGCCACTTGAGTCATCAAGTCTCAGCATGTGCTGGTTGACCTCATTCCACAACAGTCCAGCCAACCTGAGCGACTTCATCGTATGTGCAAACACGGAGGATGGGCATATCAGGAACCTGTCCGGCGTCTTTGAAATGCCATCACAAATTGGCTTGACACTCAAATCAGCTAACTGTCACCTAACACAAAAGGAATTAACATTCCTTGGGTCTACAAATTCCAGGAGCGTCAGTCGAGCTGAGTCAAAGGAAGTAAAGCACGCTGGCTCTTGGTTTATCTCACAAAACGCTGAGAAAGTACACAGTTTCCCAGGTCTAGCTCCGTGCCACAGAAGATTTACAAAGAAATTTTCAATTGCTGCTAACCTGTTGAATGTTTTTTGGGAGGAGTGAAAATGTCAAATGATCTAGTGAATACTAAACAGCATTCAGTATCTTGTGGTGTTGGCTGAACTGTGCGCGCACCTTAGCGTTGTCGGATTCATTGCCTTCAGCAGGTGGGCACAGTCTTGATGCCGACTTCAGTGCTTCTTCCATTGGGGCTGTTTTGTTGTAAAATAGAACTGACGGAAATAAGGGGGCGGTATCTGCCGAAAGCGGGAGACTTAGCAAACGGGAACTAAACTACTGTGCAACCAGAAGAGGGATTCTGGCTGCAATATCCTCTGTAAGGCGGTACCTACATTACTCACATCGATCGTCAAACATTCCGTTGGTTGTACAAATTCGTTGCTAGGCGGTTCAGAAGACCAAGGCGTAGACACGGAGACTATCCGCTTTTCTATGCCCAAAATACAGCACTATTCACTGAACAAGGACTAGAGTATGAAGGGTCGTAGATAGCCCAAGGGTCCAACTTAATGGCTTCTTCATTCTACTAGAGGTGGCGTGGCACGGGCAACATGCCCATTGACAGAGACGGAGGAACGGCTACGAAGGCTGTTGTCCATAAGCAATGTGGGACGTGGTGCACGCTTATCCCATCGAACCTTTGCTAGCCGTCCATGCTACCTTATCAGGACATGACCATACATGTTGTGGCACGGAACTTAATGGTTATGCGTACACTTGTTATTCTATCAGTGCTAGTATTCTGTCCTCAGTGAAACTGCTTTTACTAGTTTTCCCTTTGGCCATTATGGCCAATGCAAATAATTCCTCATTCACGTGAGGTGCGGACTTGCGTATATGCTGTGCCTTGGAGATACAGAACGACCGCTTAGTGACCAAGAAGATAATTTGTTTTTTGCTCACTCATCGGTCTATCAAAAAAAGACTCGTCATCACACGGTCACTGTTTGAACTGTCTTCGAAAATCTCCATCTTGAGTTAGGGCACACTGCAATCAACAAAACTGACGACACGGCCAGGCAGCTGTTTCTTTGATCACACAAATTTTGATGCGGTAAGTTTTTGCCATTTTAGTAGGCGATACGACAGCCTCAAAAACCCCTACGCTAAACATAGGGCCTCAAGGAAAAAAGTGAATGATGGCTATCCGTATGAGTTATTTGGTGTGAACGTCGTGATCACTCTTAAGAAAATACAAAGAGATGAACGGCATGTTGACATTAGTTGACTATTTACTGAAGAGGTGGGATGCGACACCTGTAACGGAAAAGATGTTGTGAATGTCAATACCGACCGTCAGAAATGGCAGCTGAACTATGGTAAAAGTTCGCACACCATAAGTTGCTTTTTATGAAGGTCCTGCCGTATTCCACGAAGTAATAAAACCTAGATGACCGCGTGCCACACCTGAGACAACCTTCTGCCTGACCGAACCACTCGCTCACTCCTGCAGTTACTGAGAACTATCGCGAATCGCAGCTTGTTTGAATGAAACTCAGTACTTCAGTTTACTGATACTATGGTCATGTGTACACTGAACAAACGCCCCATTTTCGGTGGACCGGTCGATAAATTAGGTTACCAGCTGAGACCTGTCTGTCCTCAGCAGTCGAATGCATCTCACAGTGGCTGACTATATGCGTAGATCGGTCAACACACTGCGACAGGCCCATTGGTTGGCAAGGCTAGATGTGGGGAGTACGCATCGATGGTAAAAGGAATGATGCAACAAAAATATATTGGAGCCCTTTGAAATCTAAAGGTGATGTATGGCTAGACTGAGGGACGACACTTAAAGAAGCTTCCATAAAGTTATACGGAGAATGGAAAGGGCTGTGTGTCGTAGGACGCATGCTGTCCAGATTTACGTGCTTGATAATTAAAACGCTGAAGCTCGAATTGCATGCCTGTTATCGTTCACTGTGATTGCCATGAGCGACAACCACGCCAGAGGAGATGTGAACGATGTTGGGATAGTGGAATCTGAAGTCACTGTTCCACCAGAAGGAGACAGGGATCTGACCCCTGGGACTTTGCTTTAAAAGGCAGGGAATAGTTCATAGTGAAACTGGAGTAGACTGCCAAATGTTTGTGAAGCGTAGCTAATTTCTGCCTTACTTCCTCATGCTTCAGAATCAACCGTCTACGCGGTCTCCGAAGAGGAGGCCCTATATGAAGATCAACTAAGTGACTGAACAGTGACTCAGTCTCCCAAGGATTTTTAATCTTGCTCTTACTCTTACAGTAGTAGTGTAGTGAGGATAGACGGTCGCACCGTACTACTCACACCACTATTCAGTAGCAGCTTGGATCGAAATGATCGCGGGATAAATACGGGAGAGATATGGGAAGGATCATTGGAAGGCAGAATGACATAGAATGGCCTTCGCCACATGACATGGTGTCTAAAGTGACTGGAGCATCCTCGGACGAGTGTGGCGTGCAAATGAGTGTTTCTGTTCGTAGTCCCGTTGAGACGCTTAAGTCGTGTATTGGTTTCCCAAATAAACAACTAGTGTGCCATCCGCCTTCTCGGTTCACAACAGTAGTGTTACGTGTTTCCGATAAGTACTTGTCGTCAAGTTTGTATTCCTCCTTCAGACGTGTGTGTTACGGTGCCAACATTGAACACCACCTCTGAAGAACGACCGAGAATAGTCTTTAGGGTCAGGGATTACTGGGATCTCGTGTAACACAGCAGTGCACATTGTGAAGATGTCGGTTTGTGAGTTTGGCGACGTTTGTTGGTTTACTATGGACCCATCCAGGTTGGAATTGTTATCGAAGCAGCGGCTTAAACTGATAGAGATACTTGCGAAGTCCAAGGCAACCTCCGCACAACCTACAGCTATGAACGCACCGTCGATTGATGCCTTATGCAACAGTATATCGGAGTTCCATTACGATCCTGATTCAGATGTTACATTTGACAATTGGTTCAGGCGTTAGGAGGATTTATTTACAGTTGATTTCGCTGGCCACGACGATGAATGGAAAGTCAGACAGCTACTTCGTAAGCTCGATGAGGTTGAATTAGACAAGTATTGCAACAGTATTTTGCCTGATAAACCTCGACACCGCAATTTCACGGATACTATCAGATCGCTTAGTCATCTGTTCGGTGATCAATCTTCTTTGTTCAGTATTCGTTACAGATGTCTCAAGCTGGCAATGAACGATTCTGATGATTTCCTGACGCACGTTGGACTGGTAAATCGTGAATGTGAACGTTTCAAGCTAAAGTCCTTGACGGACGATCAATTCAAGTGGCTGATGCTGATATGCAGTCTCCAATCTCCAAGGTTGGCTGATATATGCACCCGGTTGCTGAACCGGTTGGAACAGGAACCCAATCTCACCATGAACGACATGGCTGCAGGGTACCAACGACTGGTAAACTTGCAGCATGACACCACTCTGGTCCATTCTGGGGGCCAAGGTGGTGCCGAAGTTCATGCGGTTCAACATCCTTCTACTGCCAAAGTACGCAATCCCGGCACATCACACAATACACCATCTGGCCCGAACTGCCCGAAAACTGGAAAGAGGCCTCCAACAGCATGTTGGCACTGTGGGGCCTGGCACTTCGTCAGGTTCTGCCCATTCAAACAACACAGATGTCGGCAATGCAATTCAGTCGGCCATAAAGAAGCATATTGTCATTCAGGTCAGCAACGTACACTTGCTGGTTCAAGGTCCAGATCGAAGTTGCGATCCAAGTCCCCATCGACAGCATTCGTCAACAAAAATACCTTGATGGCAGTCTTCCAGGTCAACGCCCCAAGCCGGCGTAAGTTCATAACCCTTCATATCAATGGTCAGCCAGTCCGGTTACAGTTAGACACTGCATCCGACATAAGTATCATTTCGGAGAAACTCTGGCACACGCTCGGGCAACCTCCGGTACAAGAGGCCAGACAGATCGTCATCAGTGCATGTGGTGGTCACGTTCCCCTCACGGGTCAGCTGCATTGCTGCGTTTAATTCCGTGATGAAACGTTTCACGGATCCTGCTTCGTGACGACATCAGAACTCAACCCACTTGGTCTCGACTGTGTAGAAGAAGTCAAGTGGTGCTATCAAGAACGGTGTATTCACTACACGACAGATTGAATCTCAATAATGTCTTAATGCGAATCAATATATATGAGACAAAAATAACCTCCTTGACTTTGATTGGCTCGCGTCCTGTCACTCGTTCTTATTGGTTCGCACCTTCCACAGACTGGTTTGATCTATTCGGTTTGGCGGACACTCCCATCAACACAATCTGTAATCATTTGAGTCACGTTTTGTTCGATCAACAAGCGACTTAAAACCCCGCTCACTTGGCAGCGGTACCCTGGCCGCAACCCGACAAACCCTGGTCTCGGATACACATTGATTACGCTGGTCCCATCAACGGAGTACATTATCTGGTTCTCGTGGATGCCTACTCCCAATGGCCGGAGATCGCCGCTGATCGCCGACCACATCGAAGATCTTGCAGGTGTTGGAGAGGATATTTTGCCAACATGGACTCCCAGAGACCATCGTATCAGACAATGGCACACAGTTCACGTCACGTGAGTTCCAGAATTTTTGCACGCTTAATGCCATTTGTCACATACGCTCTCCACCCTACCATCCCTAGTCCAACGGTCAGGCTGAACGCTTCGTAGATACTTCCAAGCGAGCGCTTCTCAAGTCACGGGGAGAGGGAACGTCGGAAGAGATCCTCCGAAAGTTCTTGATTGCCTACAGAACCACTCTCAATTGTGCCACACCAAATCAGCTGTCTCCCACAGAAGCACTCATGGGCCGAAAACTTTAGACAATACACCACGCCATGCTACCGAGAACCACAGCTTATCAAAAGACGCCACCGGCGACACATGGATCTTTATTCGAAGTGGGGTCAGCCGTGTACGCCAGAGATTACCGCGCGAATGATGAAACATGGAAACCTGGCCGCATCGTGAGCAAAAGAGGAAGCGTCATGTTTGATGTTGCTGTTGGAACGAGACTTGGTCGCGACACGAAAACCAATTACGATCGAGAAGTATCTCCGAAGAATGCGGCAATGAAAGAGAGATCCTGCTCGACATACTTTTGGATACGTTCAACGTTTCAGTTAAAGCACCGATTTCGGAGAGCGCAGCACATACAGTGACTCAACAGCAGAACCTTGTCTTCAGATCCCCCATACCCAGACGACGGTCTGGCCGCAAGAGAAAACCTACTGTGTGCTTCCATTTGAATCCCAAGATCCCCCGATACTAATACTCCAAAAAGGGGAGGTGTTGGGGGTGTCACATACCCCAAAAATACTGTCCGTTAACTGGAATGAGCATTTACCGTTTTTTTGTGGGGCCGAATTCCTTTGATGTACCGTCATTTTTTTACCTCTGGCGCCGACTCATATACTGGACGCTAGTTAGCTTGTTTTTTCACCCTATCGCTTGACGAGTTATAAAAACGCAACAGCTGCATTTTGTACTTTGCCTTCGGCACTTGGAACTTCGGGCTGAGACAATAAACGCACTTTTCGGGAGACCAGTGTTTTTCCTTTGTAGTCGGCTTTGGGGGAATCTGCTGCTCGGGGTAAAACAGTGCGTACCATATCACTGCGTCGTAGGAATCATTCCAGCTCAATTGCATCCACTAGGTCGTTCCGCGTTATAACAGTGAGGGTTGGCAGTTTGTTTGCAGTAGTTACGAAACTCACTTTCGACAGATATTCTACTTTCTGCATTCCCTCGCAGATCTCATGAGAGGTCAAGTGTACGATCAGCTGTTTTTGGTCATTCTCACTGGACTTTCACAATTGCGTAGGATATACGAATTATACATAAAAATTTAATCCAGTCCAATAGGTTATTAAAAACACAGACCGGGGTGTTGGTGAAAATAGGAGTGCCACTCGTGCTTGCCATGAGACACGGGCTCGTCCGCATCAGGTGATTAACGTTTTTTCAGTTTCCAAGTGGTTTGGGGACAGATGACTAGGAGAAAGAAAATGTATGTGTGAGCTGCTTTCGAGCACAAAGACGCTGATTGCACGGCCTGATGGCAGTAGCCTCTGCCGTTCATACACTTAGAGATCTGACAATTCCGGAGTTGGCTTGCTGAACTTTGCAGATGACTGAGAATACTTCATCCGATTTTAATCGATGACGAGTGTCAACCAAATGGGAACCCAAAAATGCACTATCACGTACACTTGCATAGGAATTTCCAGAGGTGTTTGGAAAAATTTTTGGTAGCCGCTTGTGGCTCCCCACTATAACCAGCTTGACAACAGCAGGTGAGGAAATAAACACAAAATAACAGAAATTAGCAAGCTGCCTTTGAAAAGTGGCAACAGTACTGGGAAAGTATTGAACGATAAGATAACTCGCACTACCCGATTAGCTCCCCAAGACGTATTGAAAATTCAGTGGCTGATAGTCTCGATGGTGATTTGGCTCCTGTTTTGTTGCTTAAAATACCGAGTTTTCTATCCTTTGTGGGACTATATGCTCCCTTTTAAGTATTTTCGAGATATCCATTCTGCTGCTGAATTCCGGCTCGGTGTGCACACATTGCTGTCGTAGTCATGCACACACTAGTGCACAAAAGATTTCTACAACTTCGTTTTCTTTCAGGCTTGTGGATTCAGTGTTACAAATTATGGTCTGCACGTTATTGTGCAGTAAGCATGTTCACACTGAACGCAGCCACGTTGGAAATTTTGACAAGTAACATGTATAGTCTGGGAACGAATGAATAACCAGATAGCTGTCCAACCACCTAGGAGAAATCTTCAATTGCATGAAAATGGTTTTACCAAGATCGACCTTCTACATTGAGGCACCTCATCTGGTTCTATAAAGACTATCACGATGTGATAGATCAAGATGGCAGGTTCACATCTCATGCGGCGTAGGTCCCGATAACAGTTTGCATCGACTGGTTTAAGATTTCGACCCCACGTCAGTTGCAAACTTCAGCAACTTATCGTTTAACAGTGCATCACTTCACATAACTTTCACCAGTCATCAACATAAGACTTATCACTGTCCATTGCCGATGCTGACGTGAAAACCCCGTCGAGCAACAAAACAGTCGTGTCCAAATTAACTTAGCAGCTATACCGCGTCCATATTGCGTGTTCCGATTACTGTGGAGCAGATCATTGACTGGATTCAGCCAGTTAGTATTGCTTACACAATCAACGGTTCTCTAGTTTTACGCTCCTCCTAACCAGTCGCTATTCCATAGTCCATCTCTGCGTACAGCCGCATGTGGTTTTTCCTACAGTTTTCTTCGACAACCCTTGCTGGAAACATGGAAACACGCACGTCTATCGCCTCTTTTCGAGACAGCTGAAAAGTCTGTGTGAATGCGAGGACTGCGGTCAATCGTGAGTGGTGTTTATTCTACATGTCAAAATTCCCTACTACTTATCTGGAATCAGTAAATTTAATTCAACTTGAAAATAAACCAAATCTCCGACTACTCACCAGTAATCTAAAATATCACCTTGCAGGTTTAATGAGTTTTGTGATCTCGACCTGTCTCGGAAGTCCTAATCGCGGGGTTATCGATTGGAGTTAACAGGCAGTAACTGTGTCTCCTCTCGAGACGATCGGGCAACCTGATCATTGCTCACAAGCGAGAGTGGTTGAGCGTTCATATTTGATAATTCGGTCGTGCCTAATGTGAGGTCAATGGCGCAGTGGTCAACACGGTTGCCTCATGAAAAGCGTGGCAGGAGTACAAACCCCGGTCGTGGCTAGGACATGCACTACTGTCGAGCTCTAATGAGAGCGAAACTCGAGTCTAGTGTTTATCTTCGAGAGAGGCTGGCTGGAAAGTTTATCTGAATGCGAACGCTGCGATCAAATGTGAGTGATGGTCAACTTGAAAATGTAATTCAGTAAATCTAGCGAATTTAATTATTTCTGTGGTTTTAACATGAAAAAGGATCCACACCATGGAGTTATCGATTGGAGGTGTCAGGACAATTTCTGTATCCGCACTCGAGGAGATTTGACATGCGAATGTGGTTGAGCGGTGGCATGTGATAATTAGATCGCGCCCATTCGGAGAGTACCGGCGCATGCATCGCCTACTAGCGCCTTACATTGATCGCATTAAAGCGACAGAAACAACAATTTGCCTACAGGTCCTTTAAGGCGTACAACTCCAGTCAGAAAAAGGCTAACTTTTGAACGCCCATCAATCAACGCGGAACACCGGTAAACGACCAACTTGACCATAGTTTGGTCGGGCCTTACCAGATCTGCGGCCGCCGACGCATGACCTGTAGCGCCAAACTGTGATTGGTGATGTTGCGTTTGAAGGTCAGTCTCCCGTCTCTCTTATTTGATTGGCAGTGATGAACCGACAGCCTGCCCGCGCGATTGTCGTAACTTCCTCGGCGCAGAGACGCACAGACCAGACGCCCCCGCATGAAGCTGATTGGCCTATGGTGTTGTTCGAACGGCACGAGTTGTGATTGCCACGGCCGACTTGATGTCGAACTCACCTGACCCAAGAACATGTTCGCTGCTACCTGTCTTGTTTGTACGTCATCCTTGGCGTAGCTGCGCGGACTTTGGTAAGCTCTGTTTAGTCGACCGGTTTACCTTGCATTTATTGTCCTCGTGTCGTTCTTTCACGTTATCTTCATTGTTTGTATACCGTACATTAGGTTTCTCAGAAATCCCACTCCAGTCGGTTACTTACTAACCTAAGCAAGCTGAATAACTGAATATTGGACACCCCGTATGAAAGTGAGGTTCGTTTTATTCTGAGTTCAGTTTCCATCATGCAAAAGCATTGCCACCGCTCTGCTTGTCTACCTCTCCTTGTCCGTTAGCTCACCTTATTTGTGTCGTCTATATTGGGCGTTTCAGCCAGCGCCATTTAGGGTATTCCTCTGTGCTATATGCTCAGTAGCACTTCCGGTGAACACGATTGACAGCACTCCCGACGAGGGCCACCCTAGGTGGCTAAAACGTTGTGAGTTGCGGTTCGCTCTTAACGTGTCATTCTCAGAAGTGATTAACTCTAATGAGTCCTTTTTACTTTTGGGAATGACTTATTCACTGGACCGGTTACAAGAAACAAGGCGGTTGTGACTTGGCTGTCAAAACAGAGGAGGCTTGTAACAACTGCTTCAAATCGAGGTGCCCAGTTGTAGTGTTATGCCTCTGTTGACTCGCTTTTTTAAGTGATTTACTCTTGCTCAGTTTGTTTATGCTTATTAACGGTCAGGGGGTTTACACAACGTTTTGTTGATCTTCATCGTGATTGAATAAAAAGTGGACGCCCAGATAGCTCAGACCACACATTACAATGCGTTGGTTCGTTTTACTAGCTTGTATGTGTCGGTCACCTGCGTGACCTCTTCCGAATGTCAGTATTTCTTAGAGTAGCTTACTCCGCCCTCGCGTGTTCGCCCTATTAGACACCAGACCTCGATCAGTGGCTTGAGCCACTGGCGGTATGGTTACGAAAGTCCGGCTGTCCCTGTCTAGGTTGCCGGACGTGAACTGGACGAGAATCGACTTGTTTATGAGTTCCCAAAAAATCGATCATCCCAACTCTTCCCTCGAGTACCCTGATCCAACTTTTACATAATAGGCATCTTCCTTGGTGAGTAGTATGCTACTCACAGTTTGGGAGCATATTTGGGAACTAAAAAGACAAGTGTCAGCACTAGAAAGACGAGGTACTAGAAGCGGCTATTGAGGTAGTGTGTACGCGCCTTGGGGGACGTGCCGCCAAGACGAACGGCAATGTATTGCAGTCCAGTGTGTGTGCATATTCATCGGCGTGCGAATGAGTGTACACGTTCGTGGTTCCATGTTTTAGCATAACCTGTACAGGATTTCATGCAGCAAACAACCTTGCAGGCCAAGCGTCTTTTGTGGTCACAACACAACTTCGTTAGGAAAAGTCGTGGTTCATTAGTTTATCTTCCCCATTTCTGTCAGTGAACACGCTGGGATCGATCTGATTGTTTTCGGTCAGTGAACCACTGAAGACCATGTAGGGTCGAATGAGAAACGGTGGTTGGACGAATGACTGGTATTCAGCAACGGTGACTTGATCGCTCCAAGCAAGAAATGAACGCTAATAATTACGGATTCCTTCAGTCATTTCAGGTGAGCGCGTATTCGACCACTGTATGTAAAGGCGTAGACAGTCAAGACTGTGAACCGTGCCTTTTGAACATGCGGTTAGAGCGGCGCTAACAATCACGCGACCGATTATTAGGATGGTTGTGTGCTCAACGAGACCGGATACAATAATCTTCAACTGTCAACTGTGCACGCAGGTCGTAACGCGTTTGAGATCAGTGTTTCCGGTCGATCGACCCGTGGGTTGGAAACCACCTTATGGCTTGAACGGAACTGAACCTAACAGTTTGTGCGATCATTACTGCAATCATTTGGTTGGTTTATCACTGAGTCCACGGGTGCTTCTACTGATACGCACGCTCAGATCGGGTTCCACTCTGTTTCACGTGCTCAAACACATACCTATGTATGTGTGTCGTAACGTTCTCAGTTCAAAGCTTTCGAAACTATTGAGAATCAGGGGTGTGAGATCATAGCAAATCGCAGTACTAAGCATATTTAGTGATTTGCTAACCCGAACACCTTAGCCTCCTCCGGTCTATCCAATTTTTTGTTGTCAGCCCTCGCTGCGATGCTGTCCAGTTCAGGAACCAATGATCTAATGTGACGTTTATGGAGTGCGAAACTAATTCTTTGGCAACTGGGGAGTTGGATTTTGCGTTAGCTAACAGCGCCATTGGCCGAAACCGGAGGGCATTATCGAGATTCGGCTGTACACAAAACTATTAGTTGGAACTCTAGGATTTCGACTGATGCAACTTAGGCTCTATCCATACTTAATCAGCTTTCACATTCTGATTGGCCGTTCGGCTGAATTATTCTTTCGCGCAAATTTTTGATGTTGATGGTGCTGTACTTATCACACTTGTTTCACGAACACGAGGGTTGGAGTGCAAATTCCGGTCCGGACGATTGTTTACACCCCTGACCAGCTCTAAAAAGAACAAAACTCGAATATAACGCTTCCTTCTGAAGTGAACCAGCCGAATGACTTGTCTGCACGTAAAACGTAACGTGCAGCGTACATTTTCACAATGATCGTAATGAAAATAAACAAGGGTGTACACAAACCCCACTGCCACAAGCAAAGATTTATTGAGTCACTGCATACTACTAGGGAAAAGAAAAACAATATTTATTTCTAACCGTTTCCGTCTAATCCACAAACCAAGCTTTCCTCTTGAGGTGTCTACCCAAACATGCGTTCGTGAGATTTCTGACATAAGGGCCATCACTCATTCGGTTGAAACCATCGAGAGTAAGTGCACAAGGTAGCGAGTTAAGCACACTCAAAGGGTCCGTTTGGTACGTCTTTGCGGATACCTCCGATGAAATGACCTCCTTTGGAGAGGGGTGATTTTTGTGTAATTTCTAATAGAAACCCACATCACAGTTTAGCTTTGAATGGTTGAGCTTATCCTAAATAAGTAGATTGCTAAGTTTTACTATTGATATAGGGTTTATTGACACAGTAGTCATGCCAGTTGGCGCCCCGGTTTGTTTTTTTGCATATACAACCCTGTAGACAGCACAGCGCTAGTTCAGTATATCTAACCGGGAAACTCGGGGTTTCACGAAGATCATCTGATGAATTGTCACCTCCGGATTAATCCTAAATCACTCAGTCAATTTCGTGAATGTCGAAACAGGCGTACACTCCCATAAAGAGCTAAACCGCGCTGGAACAAATGCAAGAGTTACATCAAGAACTGCTCGGCTGTAGACGATGCTTTCTTATTTTCTTCTTTGATAATTCACGTGGTACGATCATTTGCCCCAATGCTTTCGAATGTTTATGTAAACAAACTGCCGCTCGGTGTCCACCATAACACGTATAGTCTATCACACCATGTCTATCTAAACAGTATATCTAACATATATATATATATATAATATACCATTGATAATCATTCTGAGTTACACTCGTGATGGTTAGCGGAAAGCAAGCTGTGTTTACAAATAATGAAAGGGACTAATTTTCGTTGACAATTCATCAGGTAGGCTGCTCTGGGCTGATACTTCTTTAGGTGGACCTGTTTGAGTGATAATGCTTCAGTAATCCGTTTACATTGTAATCACTTCTATTTTTGATCGTCTGCATATCCTTTCATTGCTCATATTTGCTTGCCATACTTAGTGAAGCGCTGTAACCTGGAATGCCACAACCAGCGAAAGAATGGTAAAATGGAAGCTTCCCTCAGATGTACATCAGGTCACCCTAGTAACTTATTTTATGATGTAATGTCACACCATAGGTGGTTTTCGTCCTTTGGACTCCAAAGAGGTAATCGATGGTATCCTGCGGAATCCAATCCAATCGAAGCCTTGACTTTTCACAACTGGGTCTCATCTAAATCTGCCAAACTACCCATTAGGAATAATGTGCTTATAAGTAAAACTGGTCCACCTTGTTTCAGAAGATCATACAGGTCCAATCTCCCCTCTCCCCCACTACCGTCACTAATATGCCAAAGGTTAAGAAAAAATGAACCGGAAAGTACGGATTAGCATTGTAAACAACCCATCTCCACGGTTGCTCTCTATGTCTACTTACCGTCGAGTTCATTGTGCGATCATGCGCGCTTCAATCACTCACCACACCCAAAACCAGGCTGTTTAATCACGGCCATGGTTTACAACCCGTGTGTGTGAACGGCATCGCATGTGCCTAATAACCGATACAGCATCCACAGGTTTCCTTCATGGTAAGGCAGAGCGAATCTCGTTCCTTAACGCTACTCATGGTCCAGTACATTCTTGCATTCCTATACCTTTTCGTCAGCCGCATCATATTCCTGTGTTAAGTGGGCATCGCAGCAGTGTACGCAAGCATGTCGAAAAGCCACTAGGAATATTCAAAGAGCGACCGGCAACAGACAGGTTCAATTTTCCCGTCATCAGAGGACACTTATTTTCTGCTACCGGTTGCTTTTAGGTCACGAGGACACATGAAATTACTGCGCACATTTATTACATATTTCTATCAGAAGTTGACTGTTACACGTAATATGTCAATGGTTTGTTAAAGCGGATTGAATTTCATCATCATTTCTAGGCAACGTTGAAATTGCATCGAACTACAGACATGCTGTGGCTTGTGTAAGCGTCGCAGTATGTGACTACGTGTAAAATGAGATCAGTCTGTGCACACGTGATGGACTGATTAGTTCGAGTGAATATTATTAGCAGTGTCAAGTCATATCTTGATTGATCGTTTACGTTCTTTATGTTTTCTTTTATTTTGCTTATAGAAATTTTTTTTGGCACTGCCACAGCAACTTCTGTGTGATCTGTTCACATGACACCACCCGTGATCACGCCGAAGCGTAGCATCACTAGAATGGTAGCCACATTCTGCAGCGCTCGCATGATCGAAGTTGAGTCACACAAGTGGAAGCCGTGCCATCAGTTTCCATCACCGGTGTTGAAGGTGTCTCGGTCTCAGAACAAGTGTCTGGTCGCACGGGTCTACCAGGTGGTCTTTTTATCGGCCTATCGTACTCCGGAGAAGCGAGTGACGCTGATTAGTGGTTTTACACAACCAGCAGGGCGGAATGATGCTGTGGGCATCAAAAATCAGCACAAGCTTATACGACCAGAACGTGTGGGTAGGCCTCGACTATGCTTCTACGGATGACCTCTGCTAGTAACAGATGATACCGAGGAGGCGTTACAGACCGTTCTCCAAGATGGGAGATTGAGGTGTGTAAGTGGACTTATGCACATACGCACGGCCGAGGAATAGCGACGGTTAGTGTGATGGTAGAGTGGAAGGTACCTGTGAGCGAAGCGATACTGGGTTCAGGTCAGCTTGGTAAGTCTGCTGGCCGCAGTGATCTAGATCAGTGCAGGTTCTTACCGTCCCCCTATCACCGGGCTCATGCTGTGAATTGCGACATTCCACTAGTGCACGATTCAGTCGTCAGTCTGCCGATTTGCTCTGCGACTCGTTGTCAAGTCTAAGTTTTACACAGCAAGCAAAATTCAGCACGTTGGACAATTGGTAGCAGCGTCTGAATGATACATCTGACGGACGTCGACAAAACAGTTGCTTGTGCTTAACTATTCGGACCTGATTTTGCGATATATGAGCGATGGTTTCAAGCGCTGCCATCCAGGGAAACGGAAACTGTTAGCTTTAATGTTAATGCGTGTAACGCAACGGCTCTTTGAGTAAAGAACTGGTGGTCAGTTATCGAAACGCAACTACTGACAGTCAACCTTTTCGTTAGGCTGGCAACTCCAATCGTTTGTGATGCAGACTGTCGTCACCACCTCGTCATACTAATACTCGTTTAGGTCAGGGAACGCTGGAGCTTAGTCATTTGGTCACAGCAGAAGGACTGCCCGATGGAGCCACCTTCAGTAGATGTTTGAGCTACGGGTTCCGTCCATGAATGTGTTCATCCATGTCCTTCCTTAAATTCATACATTTTAGTGAGATTTAGTTTTACGCCATTTATAATTAGCATTCTTTTCGATTGCACTGTGGTTACCCGCAGAAGATTGCTGTACTGTGCTGCCTATTGTTGGGGTTTGTTCTTATGAGCCATCCTCCATATGGATCGTTTCTTTCACTGGTGACCTGTCTTCACACGCGCCCTTCAGTAAGTACACTTTGTACAATCAGTAACGTAACCGATAGGCCGCATTTTCGCTCAATTGTTGTCGCCTCTTTCCAGCCTCTCGTCAAGTAATTTGGCCATTTACAGTCTCATCCGTAGCCTAGCAATCATATCTGCCATCAATCGATGTTGGAAGCTGTAGGGTCTGCTTTTATGGTGAACGTTTACACGCGTTTTTACTTCAATCCGCCTGACAATAACTTAATGATTAATGGTTTTTACTTTTCAGCCTGTAAGGCAGTGACAGTGGTAACTCAACGACAACTGAATGATTGGTCAGGAAGCAAGCAGTCGACATGCAGTGTTTGTGGATAAATGTAGTCCTGATGCATAGGTCTGTCAGCCCTTAACTGAACCACATAGATGAACTGCATGTAGGAACAGATTAGATAGGCTTTTGAACATAGAAGCAAACAACAGGTTTGATTTTACGTAAGGAAACGTTCCAGCAATACCATACGGAAAAAGTGGTGCTCACATGACACAATTATGCATATTTCTTTAATGTGAAACAATTGGTTCCCTCGAGCAGTTTGAACAAAGCAGATAGAACATGAAAACTGGTAGATGCAAGCATTTCGTATTGACTCATCAGTACCAAACTTACAATAACACGGGTGGGCTTTTTTTAAAACAATCGATTTGAGGGGTGGAAAATCAATAAGCGAGAGAGGATAAGACATTAAGTCCAGGGAAGGGTCAGGTTCACGAACAGTTGTTTCTGAACACAGAGAGCTGGTTTGAGTCGATTAATTGCAACTGCTTCAGCGAACCGTAAGAATCTCGGGTTGGAATGTCGCAACAGGATTTTGAATGCACAAGATGGATCGGTAGCATGACCGGTGGTCAAGACGTGTCTAGCGACTGAGGAAACTGGCTGTTTATGCGTTTCAGAAACATTACCATTCTCCGGTAACGCGGACTTCTGTACCCATTTAGGTAAATGTTCCTTCATTCTGGAGATCAAGCATCTCTCGGTTCTGCCTATGTAACTTTCTCCGCAGTTACATACAAATTGGTAAACACAATGTGAAGTGGCACCGATAGGCTGATCTCCTTTGATTGAAGGCACTGGTAGTTTCTGAGTCCGAGCGATTACACGGAGTTCAGCTGCATTAAATGTTCGTTTAATTGAATTTCTTAATCGCTGTGATGTTTGCTGCATGACATAATCACCCTTAAAAGGTAGCTCTATATAGACTCTCTTTTTCTCTACAGTGACCACCTTTTCGGATGGTAATTTTTGTCTACTGTGCCTATCTATGAAACTTCTGGGGTAACCATTTGATTGTAGGACAGACGTAATCAGATCTAGTTCCTCCGCGAGGCTGTCGGGCGTACAGATTCGCCTTGCTCGTGTGAAGAGAGTATTTACTAGTGCTCGTTTGTGTTGGATCGGTGTGAAGCTGCTAAAGTTTAGGTATTGACCTGACCATGTGGGTTTCCTATACACGGTTCTTCTAACCGAGCCATCTTCCCGACGACTTATTAGGATATCTAGAAATGGCAGGCAGTTGCTGACCTCAAATTCACAAGTGACCTTCAGATTAGGATGGCAACTATTTAGACGTTGCACCAGGTTATCTATCATCTGTTTAGATCGACTGAAAATTAAGGTGTCATCGACGTAACGCTTGTAATATGACAAGTTTTCTATCTCGGTAGCTAGCTGTTGCTCAATTTTCAGCATGAAAAAGTCTGCTATGATGGGACCTAGTGGACTTCCCATGGCTACTCCGTCTATTTGACGGTAGGACTGTTCAAGGAAACGAAAACTGACATTCTCAGTACAGAGCAGCAAAGTTTCCTTCAATATGTCGGTGGGAAGTGGCAACGAAGTGTGACTCATTTCAACGAGTTCACAAATGTAGTCAATCGTTTCGTGCAGTGGGACATTTGTGAAAAGTGACTGAACATCTATAGAGCACATCAGTTCATTGGCAAGATTGATTCTGTCCAGGTCACTGATCAATTCAAAGGAATCTTTAATGGAGTATTTCTGAAATTTCTGTTTTACTGGGGTTAGAATAGTGACCAGCCAGCGTGCTAATTTGTGGTAAGGTGAGTTTGTCATTGCCAAAGTTGGCCTAAGTGGCATCCCAGATTTGTGAGTCTTTGGTAGGCCGTAAAGTTGAGGTGTTGACGATCCGCACGGCTTATACGTTACTTCATCAATAATCCGCAACTGCAAGAACAGCTGAAGATGTCCTATGCGGTCCTCTATTTCGCCAATGTTGTCCACTCTCTCTATTCGTCGAAACTTTGTTTGATCATCCAATATTGATAACATCTTCTGTGCATACGCATCCTTGTCTAGAATGACGGCCTCAGAACCCTTATCAGGCTTAAGTATAACCACGTTTTTCGACTTAAGTTCTCTTAACGATTGCAGGTGTTGCCTCGTGATAGCACACCGACTATTAATTGGAGTCCTGATAAAACCATAAGCTATATCGGTAAACTTAGTCTTTAACATACCGTATACCCGTTTTTTGCATGATCGTTTTGTGCCTTTGTGGCACACTCACTCGTTAGCAAATATCTTTAAGTGAAACAATCCTTTTTTGTTCATATCTGTTTTGATAATCCACATGGTACTCAGTTAAATAACGCAACATTCTTATTTTATAGGTTGACCTGTGTGTGATCAGTATCATAGACAACTCGTCATTTTTTTCTTATTTTACACAAAATCGATTTTTGGAAATCGTCAAATGAATAACAATATGACAATGCATAGTGTATAGTCGTGTTGTTTATTTCTACACAGTTCGACCTAACTGCCTGTTCGTCGTTTAACACTGAAACCGACAGCCAAAAACTGAAATGCACGCATCTGTAACTCTTAGCCAAGCCAGTGAAAACGTGCCAGCTTTTCTTCAACGGATTCTTTGCGTAGTAAAGCCGTTTTTTTCAGCCCGAACTTTCCATAGCTTTATCGATTCGCGTGCACATAAGTAATCACGTGTCTCACGTTATTCCGTTTATTCTATCGAATTCCTGATCTGTTAGTTGCGTCCGAATAAAGTTTCAGGTATTTGAGGCTGCCTGTTTTAGACTTGCTTTTGTTATCCGAGGTTGATCATTAAATCAGTATCAAGAACGACCCTTGTGAAGTTTGGTGAAAACCTCTATAGAGAAGCGCTGTTGTTGACATCGACGCATTATGTTGTTGTGGATCACGACTCAGTGCCAAACAGTAACCTCTTCTCTATATTCCGCATATATCAATGGCTGATTACTAGTTTTTGAGTACCTTTTTCTTGTATTTTTCTATATTACAAACGTATCTTGGGGACCCCAAATGGGGTACAACAAACACTAATCTACTGAAAAATCTGTGCTCATGTTGTAGACCACCGAGCTTTTGCAAGCTGCTTGTCGGGACTGTCTCCTTTATGTCTTAGGTATTCAACTCTAGCAGTTTAAACCAATCGCTTAGCTTGTTTGTCATGTGGTGTAGCTCTTCCAACATGTGCGAAAACTGATTGCGTCTATTGAATTCCTTTTTGTTTTCGAGCGCACGCATCGTTTTAGTTTGTGAAATTCTTGGTAGTGCCAATTAGGAATTTCGCCCGAGAACGTAAGTTGCTTATATTTACCAGTTAATGTATGGTGGATCTTTTTTCCGAATTTTGCTCCAATGAACCATTGCCGTAAGCACACTGTGCGGTCACCAGGGGATACTGTATCCTATCTTAACAGTCTTCACACTAATCTGGGAAGACCGGAGAAGAGCAATGAACATGAGTATAACAGACTTACTTGTGATCATAACTTACTCGATCAAATGTCTCCAATTTTGAAAGGTACTACTTTCAATGTCCCATGGCCCACGTGTACTGACCAACGTTGTGATTTGTTTAAAGTAACTGTGAGGGTGTTCGGGAATAATGGTTTTATTACAATCGATGGAATAAACTGGAATGTGTCCATAAATCAAACTTTGTTACTGTTTACCACCGTCAAAGGGTCACTTATGTTCTCCGGTACACTCTCTGAAAGTTCCACACTCAACCATAGCGACCCCGCGTTTCATTATACCAAATTTAATAACGCTTCCCCAACTCACCCCACTTGCAGTGGTCAGCATGCCGCTGGCTTAGACTGCCATTTTATACAGCGTCATCCTGGTATTTGTTGCAATATGTGCCTGACAAGCCGAGTGTACTTTGGGACCGGTACGAAACTTTCACTGGGATATGCCACAATTGTTTTATTTAGTACAGTTTTCTCGTCCTTCGTTTCTGGCTATTTGCGATCTGACGGCAAGAAGTGCTTGGCTGTTTGCCCACCCATCAAGGTCATTCCGGATTTCGGCGAGGCTGTTTGTTTGAACATTATCTGTACCCGTTCTGGTAGATCTTCTCGACTCTAAAATATCGCCGGTCTGGATCACCTATTATGTGGTCGATTTCTTTGTTAAAAAGCCTTATTCTGTTGTCTCTTCCGGGATTTGAGTTTGCAAGCGATCGACACGATGACTTCGTTGTTGTTATGCCCAACCTCCAGTCCAAGACAGAAATTTCTACTCACCGACTGTTCCTTTTTTTAATGCTATTTACTAGGCCTTGTTTCTAATCTTATGTATGTTGATCGATCGATGAGACGTGGGTATTTGATAACGTGACCTTGGAATGCACCAGCACGTGTGATGGATTAGATGACTCGGTCTTGCTAGTAGCATAGTGCATTGTTTGCTGGATAGATTCAGGCATTTAAAGCGAAGACTATCAGACCTTCGCTACACGCCTACAAATGTGGCTCAATTTTATAGAGGAATTTTCACACCTTGGTAAACCTTTTCTGAAGACTGTCGACATGGAGTTCGTTCACGACTTTGCAATATGATTTTTCCTATCTGCGTCGCCGCATTCAAAAATATACGCTGAAACACTCACGCACTGATGATGCCACCTCGCTTGGTGAGGGAACGTGTGCAACCTAAATGCCAAGCTCGGCGAACATATCAATACCAAAACCATCAACCCGAGCTACGAACACCACCACCACTGTTCCCCACCATCAGAACGCTCAGAAATTGAACGCCACTGGTGTTTAATCGCAGCTCTCGCATTCAGATAGGCTTTTCATCTTGCCCCGTTCAGAACAAACTAGTCTGCTCGAGTTTCGCTATCGTTAGATCTGGGTTCAAATTCCGGTCAACGTTTTCATGAGTTGTCCGTTTATTACGCCAGTCACAGCATATTAAGCACAACTGAGACATAACATCTGCACGCTTAATCATATCAGTTTGTGAGCGATGTTCGGGTGACTTCGTCGCCTTGAAGGGATGGAAAACGATAGATATTCTTTAACCTTCTGAGAAATATCTTTTTCTTACAGTTGGGCAAACAGGGATCTAGGTTTCAATTTGGGCGAACAAGATGCTATTATCTGGATTGCGTCTCTTATAGAAGCAATCGGACGAACTGAGAGTTACTTTTACAGGTATGCCTGATCGTTCAAATGTGACGCCCAAATCATGCCTGATGTGAATTAACCGGCCGGCTCACGAACACCTGGACGGACCGATTTCAAGTCTCTGTAGGGCCAGGAGTATACCACGGGAGCGAGTGTTGACGCTGGGGATTTTTTTCGAAGGAGTTGGCTATAAAAGTTCATTAAAAGATTAATGCTGCTGTCGTATGATTTGTTCCCTCTTTCACTGATGAGGCAGGGCCTCGAACAACTTTTTGCTAACAACTTGTTGGGCCATGCATTGCGATGGCGATCGACTCGGCCGTTGGCAAATTTTGCGATTTTGTTGATTTGAGTTGTTTGACCTGTATTGCGTTCGGCTCATCTACGCGATAACTGATGATGAGTAGCTGTGATACGACAGCATTAATGGTTGACTTTGTGACCGTATTTCCGATCCAGTCTTATTGATACTTTGTATTTCGTCTCGATCGAGGTACCTCCCCATTGGACCAGCGTATTCTGTTATACAACAGCAGCAAGTGATATGTTGCACAAACATTGACTGTTCCTAGACAAATAGCTGGCCTTTGAGACTAAATATAGAACGTGCGACTAGTACAACCGGAACTGTTAACTCCAGACATATAGACGCCAGTCCTGTTTTCATTCCGCTGTTTCTTCTGGACGTGAGTGAGATAAACACAATTTTCCCTTAAACATTAGAGATGTTGGTCTTAATCATTGCCACGACCATCTTTCATGTTATAAACCTATTCGGACTGCCTTACTTCCTCTACACACTGGTAGGGAACTAGGGCTCAACCTCTTGAGCGTCATCTGGGAGGGTTTTTCTCACACTTAACGTTAGGGACAGGCCAGGTTTAATTTGATTTTGGAGAAACCAAACCGTTGAAATTAATACATCATATCAGCAATGTTTCCCCACTAAGTATGCACCTCTCTGAGGACTCATCCGGGTGTGCGTACATATTCACATCCAGTAGATTGAGTGATCTGTTCATCCTCGATCCGGCAATTCACGGAATGGATGGGTGAGCCCGATTAAACACCTCAAGGGCACATTTTAAACCCATGCCGGTTAGATTAACCGCAATACTATCTTTATATTAGTAGCAGAGACTGAACGTTTCAATGTTCGTACACAGCTGTTTAATTTCTAGTTTTGTCTCGAAACCATTATGTTGGAATTCGAATCAGGAACTGTAATCACATTTTGTCATGATTAACCATCGGATGGATACACCCTATATAGATTTTCAGTTCACCAACCAAAGGCAGTTGGCTAACAATTTTTTGTCACAACCTAGGTTTATGTTCACAAAAACAGTTCTTTGAGGCCTCACAGCCTCTGGTCTTGAGTGGTCCGCATACCTCCACAACCCCAGAGAGAGTTGATCTAGGTCGTGGAACGTAAACCTGTCTTGCTTGCAGAACAATGATCGATTTTCTGTTGTTAAGTGACCAAAAACGTACACCCCACTACAAACCGGTAAAGTCATTATCAAACCGCTACAGTACGCAACAATGTTTCATTTCTAATCAACGCTTCACAACGGTTGATACTCAGTGAGTTAATAAAGGACGCCGCAGAAATGAGCGATCTGAGCGTTTGAGCAGTTTCGGGTGTGCTGTCCACCGAATGACGATAGCAGAACCCATTTCCTCTGTTCCGTTTCGAGACCTGCGTATATCCTTTAGACGTGGCCTGAAAACTAAAACATGCTGCTTTCATCTTAGTTTATTCCGTCCCTCTTTTAAACTACCCCGAAACACCGCATAGTGCCGTGGATTCCAGTATCTTCGTCGTCCTATCGATCAAGCGCGCTCCAGAGTGTCTCAACCTGCTTTAGGCAAACACTTCCGATATGCCGATCTACGGTCTATTCTTCAAAGTGGGAGGTCGGATTTTTTGGTCTGAGATGTCTGTATTGGGTTCGTTTTGCTGAAAAGATTACACATTAGTAAACGTGATGCCTAATAAATTATAAATGAATGAGCATATTAGCTAGTTCATTCACACCCTTCGTTTGAACTGCGTCTAATGAGATTAACAATCATATCGTTAAAACTCGAATAGCGTTCACCACTCCTGTAATCTGGCATTGCCACAATCACAGTCTGTCTGTGCTAGCTCGAGCGTGTGATACAACCTTTCTAGCTGTCTTGCCGCGCGGCCACAACACCTGGTTTATCCTGTCTGAGGGTATCAATAGAATGTACGTTTCGGGTCGCCGGTGTTCTTGAGGTATTGGCACCGTATGGCGAAAACACAGTATCGACAGTGATGAGGTTCGTCTGATAAACTGATAAATTCTGTTGACTAATCAGCATAATAATCTCGACTCAATGACATCAGTATCCTACAGATGCCAATGCACCGCATGCTGTGTCATTCATTTTTGTGATTCGTGGGTTAGGTCGAAGGCATCAACCTGATGGTAAGTGTATGACTTCGGTTTGATGCAGTAGAGCTCTGTCGTTATAGGTTGCTTCAATAGGATGGTCAGCTTCTTGGTTGGGATCTGAAGGACACAGAACAGTTTTGGCGGAAAACTGACATTGCAAGAGGTGAGGATCAATTGAGCTCGTGTTACAAATCACTGTGCGCCGACATAATTTTCTTCTTACATCTTCCTCCGTTCCATCTCACGTTTCATCGTCTAATTTCCTGTGCAGTGTGGACCGTTTATCAGTTTATGTAGCTGTTTGGGTTAAATGTTTGTATCTCAGATATGTGGCGGTCATTTGTCATCGGTGTATTTTCTAAAAACGCCTTATCGTTTCGAAGGTTTTGCATCCTGCGGGAATTATGAATAACCTGGTTCCACTAATTTCTCTCATCTGAGATCAAGGTGGCTACCTGTTCACCCGGGGATTGTAGACTATTCTAGTTTTCCCACAGAATTCGGCGTATGTGAGCCTCTCGACCAGTGTGTGCTCATGTTGCGTAGCGGCCTTTACAACGTACCTCTTACGTATCGTGCATGCACGTTTTTGTGTGAATGAAAGTGTTATTTCCCTGAGTTGTGAACAGATCAGCTATTGGTGTATTCAATCAGGCGACTTGAACTGAAATGACAAACGAGTCTTGATAGATCGTTTGTCGACTGGGAAACACGCTGAGTGATGAACGTTCAGAGAGTGGTGAGATAGAATGATTGGTTCACAGTAAGGGAAGCACCAATGATGAGTTACAATGCAAATGAAAAAGCCATGTAAACAAATACAACTGTTTATTTGGTGGCTGTCCACCTAACAGAAAATAGGGCACGTGCATGGGGGTAGTCTTATCATTTTATTGCTGTCATTTTCACGGCTCCGCGGGTTCATTAAAGTAATCATGTGCGAAGTGGCTTGTTTCTATTAGAACTAGACACAAAAGATCCATACCATTTCAAGTTCTTCCGCTTGGTCTTTTATTAATTTTCAATCTTCTTACTAACGTTTTCTTCTAGGATATTCCACGGAACAGTTAAGGTGATCGCTAGCCCGAGGCTGATCAGATTCATGACTGCTATGATGATAATGAGACAAAGCATGGACACTGAAATGCACTATAATGGATTTATCCGTAATTTCTTGTGTGATTATGATTTTGTTCCACGGTGAATGCTGATCGTCTGTTGTCTTCTACAGCTAGGTGGGAATTTCCTTGTTCCTGTCCGGTCGTTTTTTGTGCCCATCAAGAGATTCACAGTCTGTATGCGATTCCGTTTTGGTTTGACTTCATAATGAGAGCTTACGTGCTTCCCTGAGGACTGGTCCTCATAACCCAAAGTCAATGGCTAATGAAATGTTTAAAACATATTACTTCAAATTATGGTGATTTTTGGACCTCGGCTGTCTCCGAAGGTTACTGCACTTTGAAAAAATGGACTCTCCGAGGCGCACATCTGTAGAAAAATTACTCAGATTATTGTGGGTTGTTTACTTTACGGGTTTCTTTTGCTGATTTCACCAGTGTGCTTTGTATGGTTGGTGAGCAGTTTGGATAGACTCCAACGGGGCTGTCAGTCGAGACGAACGCCAGATTTGTTTAATTCCCTCACGGATTCCTTTAGAAGTTCTCACACGATAGGAGGGACTTTTTTGTTGCATGCGGGGGTGATGTAGACTGTTCTGTCAACTTTATTTAAGTGGTTGAGGCAGGCCTTCTTGTTTTTCTATCTTGGCTAATAACCAGAGCTATCCGATTCATCCTGTCCACCTCGTTATACAACAGAGCATTTGGTCGCATCTAAATACATGAACTTTATGGGATGGGGACATTACTGTTTGGAAGGAGGGGGGTTACACACGAATGTTTTCCTGTTTGTCATGAGAGGTTTGTGTCCCGCGACGATCACTACCTCTGACAGACCTTGCTCAATGTGTCGCGCTTCACTTGACCCTGGATGAAGCGGACTAGACCTCATCTGCACCATTATTACACTATGACATGAACAGTAATTCTCTAGTTTCATTTCCTAATTCGTCACTGCCATTTGTTTTACAGTACTACCTGATGAGTTGTTCACACGCGGGATGCAGGTTGGCGACTTACCATGGACTGGTTGATTTTTAACCCCCTCTTTCCAATGTTTCCATATCCACTTGTGTGCTGCCATTATTTTACAATTTCAGCCTATTGAGTCGTTAGAAGAAACGTCAATCGTCTATCTTTTGCTGATTTCAAGATTCAGTCTACCTCACTGTACTGTTCCTTCATGCACAACTTATTTAAGTACCGTTTAAAATACCCTAGATCGCACGGTTGCTTTCTACGACCGTGCTTGTAAAAGACGCCCATCTATTTACCGTTTGTAGGGCTTTCAACCAGATAAAGCTTACCTTATGGATTGAACTAAATGCATTAAGTGGGGTTTCATGGGCAAATTGTTCTGTATATGACGCACACCTCGAATATGTTCGTGTGTATCTGATTCCTATGTTTGCCGTGTAGCTATGTTGATTACCAGAAACTGTCTTCCGTGTCAACACCGACAATACATCGGGACAACTTTTGCTATACCTCTGTAATCCGGGGAGCGCCGTTTTTGTCCATCTTTTGAAGTGTGTTTAACTGATATTCAGTCGCAGAATGGCTCGACATTGTATATGTCGCATTTTGTTCAACGGTTCAAACGCTACCTTTGTCTTAATATGGGTCTTCCGTGTAGTTGCTATCTCTTGAAACGATTGGACAACTGTATTTCTTTATCCATATGCTTCCACTGTATAAGTTGCCTTCTGTACCAATTTACCAATTTGCCTAATTATTGATTGTTCCCCTCTTTCTGCGCCGTACACTTTACAAAACCTTCATCATTTTGTGAAGAAAGTTGTGGTTGTGCGAAGAATGCAGTCATGCGCTTCACGTGACGTCAGATAGTTTGGTAGAGCGAGTAACACTGGTACTTGATTGCAGCTTTCACATTCCGACAAACTTTTCGGCCAGTCTGTTGCGAGAAGGAGCACTGGACTCTAGGTTGCTTCCTGGTAAAGTTCATCAGTAGTGCTTGTCACGATCGGGACTTGAACTCCGGCCCATCATTTCATGAAGAAACTGTTGCGTCATTGACACCGTAGTAGACACGAATGAATTGTCGCATGCAACCGCTCAGTTACATCCGGTCGTAACACAAAGATACGGTAGCTAACGCGATTGCCTCGTAAGGTAGCGAACGACGGTTATGACCCCGGTCATGGTAAGGAATGATGTGTAACAGAAGCTAGACACGAACGGGGTTAACTGAAAGGTCTGTGGAAATACTAATGCTGCCACCACATGAGTGGCGTTCAGTTTATATGAACCAAACCTCTGGCCACTGATCAGTGATTTAGTATTTATCAAACAGCTAAATTTCTTCAGGATATCCCACTTTTCATCCAGATTCATTTTGCTTTGCCACCTTGTCATCTCAAACATGTTATTACCGTATTCTTCCTCCCTATCAAGCCTCACACACAACTTTAAACATTTGATCCTTCATTTTGAACCTAGCTTCTCAATTTTAAGCTCTGAGACTCATTTTACGCTAATATTGGCAGACATACGGAACAACTGCAGTTTTTCATCACCCGGTAAGCTGAAGGTGCTTTTGGTCAACTGTGCATCTTCGCGGCCAATGTTTTCAAAGGTAATCTGTAAGGTGTATCAAGAGTGAATATTTGTTAAGACTCCCGAAGGAATTTTCACCAATTCAAGCATTCCACTTCCTCCGGATTGTTCACCTTTCAACAATAGCATTGTTGTAACCTGCTAATATCATCATTTGGAGATTTGGCTTTACAGTATGAACTCCCCCCTTTTTTATAAAAAAAAAGTTTGCTAATATAGCATTAGGAATGTTCACTCATGTCTTTGGGAGATGATCGGCTTCCTGTACGTCACATAACGTGGGGTTCAAAATGTGCACAGAAGGCGAGAAAACAAGTCTACGAATTTCCCACAGGTTTTAAGATGAAGGACGCACTGTCTAAAACGGTGAGAGGGTCGAGTGACTGGATATCTTGATTCCTAGTCAAATGTAGGCAAGATCCGGAACATTCTTCGTGGTATGTTGGATCGTCGTCTTCGTTACGTGCTCAGTCGGTTGACCCAAAATCGAAAAATGAGAAGAGACGTGGCAACACCGTTTGTTGGAAGAACAAGACAAAACTGGGCAACAGAGGCTCTAAATTTATAGGGCAAAACGATGACCATGAATGGGCGACAGACAAAGCGGATCACATGCAGCAGTCTTATATGGCAGTCACAGCGTCGGAACAAATCACGTTACAGGGGGCTTCAGAAAGCAACGTGAGAAAACAGTCCAGATAGCGCACAGGTGTTCGACCGTACGGCTGCAATCTAATTGGCTGGGTGGAACCATACCACAGCCTACGCCCATAACATCCGATCTGGGCCGGCCGACTGAAGTGGCGTGGTGCTTCCTGACTGTTTCGTTAGGAGATTCGCCTGCTAACATGGTAACACTTTTAGTGTTGCGTCTTTTCTTATGAACTTTTTAAAACAATATATTGTCATTCTTGGTAGGAAGTTTGTCAGCCAACCTGATGACAGTTCATCTCAACACTAGAACAGCCGACGGCTCATTTTCGACCAATTTTAGATTTCATAACCATGTAACTTGCATTCTGGAAGTTGCAGGCTGAACTTTTATGTACTCCCGTTCATAAGAATCTTACGTTTCCTAAATTCGGTGTAATTTGCCCAAGTTGGACGTTTGCTATAGAGTACCGAAGGCCTATGTCACCTAGAACCAACAGAACCATCAGACTGAAACCGTTTCAATTGAACGTCGTCATATCAATAGAAGTGTGTCTGTGTCTCATGTCAATCGTTGCTCTCTGTGACAAAAGCGGTCAGTTGACTTGCACGTGCGTTGATTCATGGGTTGTTTCACTGCGAATAGGTCGCCGGTAGATGGACGTTGGAAACAGATAGCGTGGTCGAATATAACGAGCACGTTGGCTTGTTCGTCAGTTCTCCTTAGCTCACACCTAGATGGCGATGTGCACAGTTGATCCAGCTGTGCGGTAGAGTTCACTACAAAATGCAGAATCATCCGCCATTTTCATTTCTCCCTTTTGGCTGTTTTGCAACAGATGCCATTATTAATAAGGGCAAGACTAATCACATTTGTGCCACATAAGTCTGACAAGTACAGGGTAAAATTATGAGCGTTGGTGAGTAACGAAACATACATGAGCGTACATGTTGCCATATGTGGGTGCACAAGAATACCACCTATGAAATGAAATAACCTAACACGTTTTTATTTTATAGTGAAACTAAGTTGAGTCAGCATGGTTGATTCCTTACGACCTCGGACTCGATCGGTTCACGCGTTAGAGCCACTGTCAGATGTGACCGTATGGTTAATGGCAGATAATTTGAGCGTTTGGGTAAGGTGGGTTGGGGATGGCAGTGAAGACGATGGCTTAATGCGGTACTAAAGAGAACGCTGTTGAACAAGATAAACATAACAAACCTTAAATATGATTCCTCGTGTAAGCCGCAACTGTACAAAATAAGTAGGCTGGATAACACGTGGTGTCAAATGACGGCTAATCAGTGTAACCAACACAGTCTAATATAGCGCAACGGTCGAACATAAATCAGGGTTAGTGTATGATGAACTGTGAACTAGAGACAGCAATAGGAAACAAAGTCGGGGCGAGCTTAAAAACAGCGAGCTTCTCGCTGGTTTGGATTGGCTAACAGGAAGCGGGAGATAGCCCTGAAATGTGGCAAGACTCATTGAACCGTTCAAAACTAAAGCCCCCTTTGCCGCCAATAAGAAAACGTCATTGATGTCACAAAATAATGGGCAGTGTCGTAACATGACTAACTATTTTGGTATTGATATGTTCGCCGAGCTTGGCATTTAGGTTGCAAACGTTTCATCACCAAGCGAGGTGACATCATCAGTGCGTGAGTGTTCGGCGTATAATTTTGAATTTGGCGTTTGTTGAAGTTGGATCGATGCCTGCTCTTATACAGCAGAGTGGGTTGACCTACTGGTCTGAATTCTGGTTGGTCGGTTTCTGTCGTGTTTGGCCTGACCCACTATTGGTTGATTTTGTCGCAATTTAGCTTTGACCTGATGTCCGATTGGTTGTTCCCTGGAGTCCTTGGGCCGGAGTCTGATTGGCTG